>JASAND010017854.1:0-43484 GCA_030248195.1 Trissonchulus latispiculum
TTCCACCTGCTTGGGTTGGTAATAAATTCTCGAGGAACGTTGCTATCACGCAAGGCTGTGGCCATAAGTTCCCATCCTGCAGCTGGACTTTTCTTTGGTCTGTGCCGGACAAAGTCGTGAACAAGGTCAAGTATTCGCGAACCATGTGCCACCGCCCCTTTATATGATATTTCCCCCTTTTCATTGATCTTCAAATCCGGAATGCTCCTCAGATGCTCAATTAATTTATCTCCTACGTTTCGAAGATTCTTTGGTAAAGTAGCAACAATAGGATCAATCTTTGGAGGGTCTTGCTTCACTGATTCATCGGCTTGACTTTGTTTAACAAGAATCTCTTGTCCCTTGTCTCTAAGCAGGCGCCGCCTATAATCCTTTTGTCTGTATAGTGCCAGCTTAACGTCAGATGGGTATTTCCGCTTTTTTGATACACGCTCCACATCTGTTTCACTTTCTTTTATATGTCGCTCAAAGTATTCTGGTCGCACAAGGATAGAATACTCCATTATCTTTTCATAACTAGATCGGTAACTAGCCCACCAACAATTCCTAGTAAAGGAGCAAGTAATGTAGGAAGGAAACCTCCGTGTTGTACAATTAATCGCTTCTTTGACGGCACCGATTTGTGCTTATTACGAAGGTGACGCAATAGTTTCCTGTGCCGCTTCAGCCTCCGTAAATCCTTTTCAGGAAGTAGAACGTTACCAGACAACACATTTTCTACACAGTCACAAATAGTTTTTATTAATTCTGAATTTCCATTTTCAATAATACTTCGTCGTTGCTTAGCGTTACATGTGCAGAGCACTTTGAGGTAATCGACATGCTTTTCAAAACGTTTAGCCATTGCTTACTGATTAAAACAAAATACAGTAAGTAATGTGTGTTTCGAATCCTTCTTATGTCTTTTTCTTCAATTTGTAGACACCATTTGCTTCGTCCGGAAATATTGTTGATCTCAGTCGAAAGTCATCTGGTGTGTTCTGATCCAAGTCAATTAGCAAATACCCGTGAGGTTTCTGTGTTGCGTGGTTAAACGCTTGCATGAATCCCTCTACTTTACCGGGAAACATCTGCTTTGCCAGATTCAGAGGCGTGAGTTTGTCAGCTGGATTTTTCATCAACACTATGTATTGGGCGTTGATTCGACTAGTACGTCGCTTATCGAAAAATATGTCTTGAGTTATGTGAATCACGCTACACGACCAGTGATGGCACCCACGAGTAAACAACTCAATAAGCCTAGAATCTTTCTGGACTTCCGACATTAAATCATCTATAACTACCAGAGTAGGCCGGCCTGTTTTCAACTCTTCCAGTTCTGGAATTCCTTTGTGAAATTCAACATCAGTTAAATCATCATATGTTTCTTGCCATTCACAGTAGCACCAGAGAATGCGCTGTGGTCTTGGAACCACCATTTGATTTGAGAAATAAATTAGTTTTGACACAAAGGTGGTTTTCCCAGCCTTAGTTGGAGCGGCTACTATACAAGTGAATGGGTGTTGAAATTTTAAAAGGGGGTAGAGATCACGTTTTGGGCCATTACACTCACTTAGACTGAATAGATAGAAATTAAGACAACATCTCACTTTCTTTTATTAATATAGCAATTATTTTGCAGACAATAATCTGTCATTAAGGATAATCAGTTTACATTAGTTCACTTTTAATTTCTGATCTCAGTTTCATAAGTATTAGCCCCAGTTTGTTCTTTCCAAGCCAAGCAGTCGTTTCTCTCAGGTTAGGATCACTAATATCCATGCCAATTCCCCAGAAAACATCTGATTTGCCTGCTTCAGCCAAGATATCATCGCCCGTGTTGATCAAAACAGTTTCAATCTCCGGGTGTTGCCGCAGCTTTTCTTTCGTAATGAATTCCATCACGCCACAGGCTACATTATTCCATATATCTTCGTTGTAATTTTCAATTGATTTACCAAGTTGTTTGGCATAGGAAGGGGACCAAGTATTCAGGATGTTCCAGTGAGTTTTCCAATCTAAGAAATATCGCGCCTTCTCGGCCTGGTAATACTGCTCAGCAGAACGATATACAACTCCACCAATGGTAACTGGAGACATATAGAAGCTGCTAAATGGATGCCATCCAGAATAGAAAATTAAAGCAAATGACGCATCAGAAATTTTAATACGCACACTACTAGTCTGCGCCAACGTATCATCCACTATTATTTGATCATGAAGATTCTTATTTGGGGGATGAGAATGGACTTCTTTATCGTGTTTTCTCAAAGATCGGAGAGTTTTAAATGTCTGGCCGCAACAAGTTCTAGCTTGGCGATTAGCGTGAACCTTGCGAATGTGGCGCCGTCTATCTGCAATGATAGTAAAGGTTTTTTCACAATGTGTACACTTAAAAGGCATTGTAACACAGCCGCTCTCTTCGGAAAATTAAACAGAGTGGCGCACTTTCATAATGTTGCTCTTTATATAATTAATGATTACGTAATCACGCAATCATCAAGCCAAGGACAAACGCACAGAAGTAAGAAAAACATTTAGTGTTAGCTAAACTTCGTAGAGTTTTAGCAAATCAGTACGAGTAATGTAAATTGGCCCAATACGGGCGAACATTATTTCACGTTCCGATACTAGACAAAGTTGGACGTCATGATAGCGGGCTATTAACGGGCACAACAGATCACCGGTTTCTTGAACTGGACACTGTTTTCTATTAAAACACATCCAAAGGAAGTTTTGAATCCTCTGAAACTGTTTTAGCGGATAGACCCGCCGTAGCATATTTTGCCGAATACCAATAAAACCACTAGGTAGCAACTCTACAACTATTGGGTAAAAGGCGTTATCCTGCTGACTATTGATAGTAGTTTGATTTGAGGAAACTTTGTTCATTCTTTGCACGGTAGCCATATAGAAGATGAAGGCCCCGCAAAGGGTAGCAAGTGCCAGCAGGATCAAGCAAGAAACAGTAAAGACACCTATTTTATTCATTTTCTACGGTAAATATTGCCAGTTTATATATATTAATTAGCTAACGGTTGGTTAAATAGTGACCACTGTGTCGAGATTAACCTGGCAAACATAAATATCAGTTTCAGTAAAGTACACTTGACAAATATTTGCTTTTATTAACATTCTAATGCAATTAATTACACGCCACATACAAGCACTAAACCGGGAACCAGTCCTGACAGAGTACGCACAAAATCCACTGCAAAGTGGGGCTGAAGCCTACAAACATCAGAAAGTAACAATTGTCACCCTCGTCACATAATACCGGCTTCACCCCACGATGTTTCTTTGCAGTGGTAGGCTTTCACTGTTTCTCATAAACGGAAAGTTAATACGCAAGCATCAGCATCAAAGGACGCGTCACATACTGCATTAACTTTGTTTGTGACAAACAGTGAAAACCTATATCTACACCTCTTTTCAATACCCATAGGGAAGTGTGCTGAAGTCAGCAAGCAGCCGCCTTTTGTCATAGACCCGCCTGTATACCTTTCGGAACGGTTGTGAGTTAATAGTCGTAGAATTCTTGTTTCGCTGAATGCGGTTCTCATGAACATGGCATTCAGTTAAGTTGCCGGAAAGTAACTTTTTCATTGTGTCCGGATTGACTTTTTGTCGATTTCGCACCGAGAGATGAATTCCTTTAACCTTCCATTCAAACTCCTCATCACCATTTGCCTTTCGCACCGTGTAGCCATAGTTTTTGGGTCCCAGGCTCCAAAACTCAGTGATGTAGGCACTGGAACCATAGGCATCCAGCACCTCATCCTTCATTTCTCCTAGACCATCGCCCAGCTGTGGTTCTTGGTTCTACTACCCCTTCTTTGACACATAAATTACGGAGTCTGTATCAAAGTAGAGAACCTTATCCACTAGCTGCTCGAGGTAGGAATAGAGCTTGAGACGGGCGTGGCAAGTGGTGAATGCAGCAATTGCAACATTCGCCTTGGCATCTGCTGGTGCGAAATCCTCTTTATAGCGAAAGCTTACTTGCACCATGCTTCCATTTGCAAGGAAATTGAAATCGGTCACCTCCAGACGAGCATCTGTGAGAAAAGAAACGAATTCAGCATAGCTAGTAGCATACTCAGTCTGAACAACATTGGTGCGCTTGCCAAAGTAGCCCCAAAATGAATTAAGCATGACCTTGGCCACCGCTCGTTTGCCGGGGTTCACGGCAATGTTTTCAGGCTGAAGCTGAATTCCTTCCTTTTGCTCATATTCTTGCAGATAGGAGTGGCGTTCGTCCTCGGTTTGGCAATGAGCAGGCCAGCCGCTGGCTTCCTGTTTCAGTTTCAGAAAAGCCTTGATATAATCTTTGAATAGGCTGTTACTTTGCTCAGCCCAATGCCAAACCTCCTGGATGCGCACCAAATGATATCCCATTTGCATGGCTTTGTGCAGTTCGGGGGTGCACCAAGTACCTGACAACGTGCGCTCATTTTCAGAATGCTCACAGGCAGTTTCCTGGTTCTGTTCGTCTGCACAAGTTCTGCACAGAGGAAACAAAAGTTTGCCACCACCCCCTTTGTATGGGAGAACGGGTAGGTAAAGGCCACGAGGAGGAAGGATTTCACATTTCACAAAGCCAAAGTAACTGGTCAACGGACCAAAATTTTCAGTTATAATTTGAGGATGTCCAACTGGAAAACTGCATGTGGCATTCACCCAAGGATACAAAGAAGTAATGTCAATGTACTTGATACGCTCCTCCGGGCCGCAAGAATAGTAGAGTTTGACCGCATTTACTCGGCCTCCAGTAAATGCATTGCGTGGCCGTAACGGCTCCATCAACTCTAATTCTTTGCTGGCCTGTAGCACAAAGTCCCTGAACCTGCAGTCGGTCCGCTTACGATGCTCATATTCACACTGCCAAATTTCCACGACTTGGAAATTTTGCTCTTGGAGATGTTGGCGTCGTTGGAGTGTACGCTGAAACTTAGCAGAAAGATCCATATAGACGCCACTGTCGAGGTGTTTGTTTTTGGCCCATAAGCATGTGTGCCCATGAAAGAAGCAACCATAAAATTCATAAATGGTTGCATTATCTTCACATAAACCATCGACATAGTAGCCGCCTACACGGACCTCCCCACCATTGAGAGCATGACGAATTTGGTAGCCAGTTTCTGTACTCTCCCAACGCAGCCAAGCAATAGCCGATTTGCTGAATGGTTTACTCGGCCGGTCGTACCCTTGTGGAGGAATTACTGCTATCGTTTCAGGCTTAAGATAATTCCTCCGGAACACCCTATTGCAGGCCGAAGCTATTGTAATAGAGTGTTCAAAGGGGTCTACACCGTCCGTCGCCGCCATGAAATCTTTACGAAACGCTACACAGGCTCGTCTGAGAATGTCGACATCGTTTACGCAATATTCCAGCATTTCTTTTTGCATATCGTATTGCAGTTGGGAATCCGAGGCATATTGCTCGGATTCCTTTGCATGCCATTGCACAATGTCTTCATACTCTTTGAGTTTGCGTGACTGAGCATCAAAGTAGCACGAGTCAGGTAGTGGTCCAGTATACGACTGATTTTTGGGAGTGTTGAAAAGATACGGAAAATGCCCCTTTTTCATTTCCCCGAAACCAAAGGTTTTAGGCAATTTTGAAAGAGGCATACCAAAAAAGTTGAATGAATCTATAAATTTGATTTGCGGCCCTCGTACTTGAAGAGATAAGATGCGGCCTCCCCGGAAAATTACGTCAGGCCTGATAGCATTTTCGTGTAAGTAATTTAACACGAAGTAGCCGTCATACCCTCCGTAGTTGTGAGCAACGAACGTTCCTCCCTTGGTTTGCGGGCTGGAAAAAACCCACTTGCAAAAGTCTTCAGTCGTAGCTGGACCTTTGAAGATCCACTGCTTGCCGTCTTCTGCCTGACAAACACACAAATTTGGTTGGTGCTTACCATCTGGAAGAATCATGCACTCAAAATCAAAGAAAAAGTATTTAGGAGTCCGCGCTCTGCGGCTGCCTGTGCTGCTGCTAGTTCCGGACGGAAGTTCGTCAGGCAGGAGCTCACCTGCAAGCAGTCGATCTTCCATTTCTACCTGCTCAGCATACGCTGCTGCCCGAGCTTCTGCTTCTGCACAGCCAGGGAGGTATGAGATATCTTCGCCTTCGCAGAGAAGGTCGTCAAGATCATCGTCACCACAGTCGGTCTGCTCTGGTGTAGCAGGTGCGTGTATTGGCTGAATATAGCAGAGATGCCCTGGTGGCTTAAAGCTACGGCAAATATCGCAATAGCTAAAGCCACAGTGATGCTTTGACTGTTCCAGCTGAGACACCGGAACGACGCGGCCACAGTGATAGCAGCGTTTCATGGCCCTACAAATTCCTTGCAAATGATTGGCATAACATTTTGATGTTAGCCAACACCGGTTGCATTGTGCACAGTAATTATAGCTCTCGCAGTCTTCGGACACGTTCTTGCAGAAGGAGTAGCGGCATAGAGGGCATCCAGCAGGGCACTTATGGGTAGACTTAGATCTGTTGAAGCCTTGCTTACATTTAGGGCAGAACCCGTTTCGGTTTAAAAATGCGGCCATTTTTGTGATCACATCGTAGTGCCCGTTGTATGTAAGCAAATTTATTTGCATATTCTGGTAGGGGCCAGAGAAAATATTTTGGCCGAATTTTTCTATGCTCCAGACATTGATCTGGTATTTGCTGAGAGTTTGCTGTATACGCTTGATTTCCTCTATGCCGCAGCTGGTATTTAATGGAATACCGCAAGCTTGATACAAATTTAGCACCTGCCGAATCCGCTCTGGTGGATCCGTTCGATCCATTCTTGTGATATTTTTTAATGAGCGATCTTCACGGCGCTTTCCAAGCTTGACCTGCGTTTTTCCTTCTGCTTTTGCAATTGAGTGGTCTGCAAGTGCTTTGGCAATCACCACAGCGTGTCCTAGGCAATTATTTTCTACATTCACTTGTAGAATGCACCGCTTTCTGCGAAGCCAATCCGGTAGTTCTACAATACGCCTTGTTAGTAGGTTACCAAGACTTCTCTTTCCGCGGCCCGGTGTAGGCATATGCACTAAGGAAATAGTGAGCATCACACCACTGTTGAAAGAGAAATCTTGGTAGGATTGTAGAACGTGCGCAATTTCGTCAAGAATGTACTGACTGTTTATTTCACTCACCATCCGAACAGGTATGACGACTGGGAAATCAAGTTGGGGTGATTGAAAGACAATGCGTACCCTGTCATGAGACTGCGCTTCACTGGTCAAATACTCCAGCACATTATCCATAACAGAATGCAATGACAGAATAGCCTCATCTAGAGGTAGATTCTCTAGCTGGAAAAGGCGAAGGCTATAGTCTCTGGTGATGGTATGAAAGTCGTTAGATACGTTTTCTCCAGTCTGGCGGAGAACAAAATAGTCATCTGAGAGGACAATGTTATTTTCCTTGTCTTCTGAAAGGCCTTGGCCTTCTTGCAGGATTGTTTCATTGGGGGGAAGTGATGATGAAGACGCATCGTCTTTGCAGTCATTCAAAGATACGTCATCGTTTTCTTCTGGATGCCGTGCTCTGATATGCGCTGTTAAATTTGATTTTCTGGAAAAGACTTTGCCGCAACGCGAACATCCCAGATTGTGAATACTTTTGAGGTGGTTCTTAAGCAGGTCTTTGGTAGAGAACACCTCGGCACAGCTTTGGAAGGGGCATCGGCAGAACATTCTGAAGAAAGATATCGTGTTTGAATTGACGGTTAAAAAAGGGACAGAGATTTAAGAATCATAATTAAATTTTAGGTAGCAAATGTAACATGGGCTTGCTAGAAATTAACTATAAAAGCATACATTTTGTTCCTATATAATTTACTGAACTGTTTCTCATTGAGTTCGTGTTTGTGTCGTTTTGTTCATATGTTCCTGTGTTTACATGGTGCTTAATTTAAATTATATACATAGTCTGTGTTAATAACTGTTCCACAGCTACGTTCCAATTCTACGCCTTAGACGTTAAATTGACCAGTAGCTAGTTTAGCCCTATTGTTTGACAGCTGTTTGCAGGCGGTGTGTAGCTTGGGAAGTGTGTAGCTATATTTTGAAGATTTTACCTCTCTAAGGCTAGGTTTTTAATGATTGGTTTTTAGTTCTTACTGTTTTTGCATATATATATATATATATATATATATATATATATATATATATATATATATATATATCAATAAGTCTGCATAAATAAAATTACTTACTTATTTCAGAGATAGTTATGAAGAAGAGGAGGGGGAGGCAGTTCTGAAGAAGGGGGGGAGAGGTAGTTCTGAAGAAGGAGATCAAAGCAAGATGTGTCGATCCCAAGCGTGGAGTCCTAAAATGCAAGTCAGTATTACTTTTGTTTAAACTTGTCAATGCTATGCTGTATGCCGCTTTCAAGAATATTAATCTCCAGCGGTAATTTTAGTGATTAGCTGCTTAAATGATTCTTGCTGTTTTTGCATTGCAAGTCTTAATTTGCCAACGTTAAAATGCTGAAAGCCCATTAACGACTGAATTGTTAAACTTTCAAATGCTTGTTTATGAAATGAAAAGGGGCTTTAGCAGAATATACAGCACTAGTGCAAAATGGCAAATATTATTCATTAGGACACAAATCATTATCTATTATACTGCAATCATGTATTTTCTTACTTACCTTTTACGATCACAGAATAAATTGAAAAGGCAAATTAAAATAGACAATCAAAACAAAACAGTAGAAGTGCTTGAAATTCAAAAAGCAGAAGGCTTGTTACATATAACGTTGTAATAAAAAATCACACAGTCGGAGCGACATTTCGCAAAGAACGAAGAGAGGCAAAGTGAAACACTCTAATGCCGAATGCTTTTATAAAGAGCGGTTTGAATTGTTTTTATGAAAGCCTTAACTAACTGACACTTCGTTTTTATAATGAATGCTCTGGATTTTTAAAACTCCAACTTTTTAGCAAAAACTTTTTGTTTGCTGTCACAGCTGCTCAATACGTGGCAACACAACGGGTTGACTTATAGCTGGAGCTTTTAGCGGCTGCTTTGTTTTTATTTGGCTGGAAGCTGATTACTCAGACTGCAGGCTGATGTCTGCTTTCGAAATTTAGAAGGAGTGTTGTGCAATAGCTGCAACAAAGAAATGTCTGCAGTATAGTTTTTTATCAATTTGGTTGGTTTTAATTTTTATCTCTGGTTTTAATGTCAATAAATCATGGCTTAAAAATGAAAAGTTTATAGAAGAATTACGTATCCCGGAATGATTCCTTAATATATAATTTATTAAAACTAGTATAACTAAAAATGCAAATCAAAAGCATAGGGGCGGCGCGGCTGAGGGGTTTGGGGCCGGAAGTTGTGGTGGAGGGTTGTTTTCATGGGCGCTGGAAGCTTGCGTAATCAGCGAAGCTGATTACGCAAGCAGCCAGCTGCTGTTTGTTTTTGCGATTGCGCAATAGTTGCAGCAAGGAGATGTCTGGTTTTTTGGAGGGAAAGTGGGTTTTTTATGCGTCTGGCAGGCGGCTGCCAGACTAATGCTGAACATAGGTATCGATTTTGGGGGCGTAGGCACAGCGTATACTACTTTCTGTGAACATGGTGAATCGTTGGTCGAGCTACGGAAAACAATTTATCTGATTTTTTCTTAAAGAATCCAAAGAATTATCGATTTTAATTTTAAAGGAACAATTTAAAACTGAGAATTCTGAGCGAGTTTTACAATTTTATTAGGTAATGTAGTTTTCAAATCAAATTGCAAAACCAACTCTTTAAATTTTGCGATTTGTGGGTAATATTGCTTAGAGGAATTGAATATGTAGGAGTGGGGGTCCTTTTCCCGCCTCCCCCAGCTGGACAAGGTGCAAGTTCTACCGCCATCATAGACTTGAGGCCAGAAAAATTTCAGAAGGGGTAAGTAAAAATGGCAGGAAAATTAGGTTTTTTATCAGCATTTTAACAGTTCGGCTTCGCCGGTATTTTTTAGTTCATTTTGTTTACTCTTCCTACATATGTTTTCAGGGAAAACTAAACTTAAATTAAAAGCTTTTTTACCTAAATGTTGCTGGCAACGTTAGCTTTTTATAACTAATGTTTAATTCGTGCTGATGATGTAAACTGTTACCAAATATTTAATTACTTGGAAAGCTTCAGTTTAGTTTGATGATGTCAATCCATTTACTGTAAATTTACAATGAGAATTTAACTCCATGTTACTGCTATTTAGATAGGGGCTCTTATTAGGAAAAAGTGGCCCTTAATAGGAATGAGGAGGCCCTTATTGGGAAAGTTAAGCAAGCTGTAAACAGAAAAATAAAATGGCGGCCCCTATTAGGAAAGTTTCGATGTCGTCTCCAATTCCGAATGATATTAAAACATATATATACATTGCTTGCTTATAAATACGACCAAAGTGTTCATACACCCTAGCTTCTTCAATTTCATCTTATCTTTGTATAGTTATTACTTCTCACTGTCTTTTGTGTAGTTCTCTTTCTCACTATATCTTAATCTCCCAAAACAAAACAAATCGTTATTTTTCAAAGGTGACTACACATCATTTTGCAGCTGCATTTTCTGATACGGACTTTCAGAATCATTCAATAAGATTCAAATGCGAAGTCTGATGAAGAGTTGTGAAAAATAATGGGAAATGGGGAAATATAGCGATTTTAGTATCTACAATTGAAAATTAAAATTATGGTCGGATCGGATCGGATCGGTCCGATCCGGGGCTGGATCGAATCTGATCGGATCGGACCGCCGGCCATTTGCCGGATCGGATCGGTAGGTGATTTTGGCTGCCGATCCGATCCGATCCACATCACTACTTCTGGTCATAGACAAATTATTTACATGTCGTGGTCATACAGACGTAATGATGCCATCTTAAGTGCATCAATCTAACTGCCATCAATCGAACCACGCCCCTTCTGCTCCGGAGTCAAACATGCTAACACCATCAGCTGCACTCCCATTACAGGCTTATCAATCTTTCGTATGCCTATGTCTATGCCTGTTTCCCTTACAATATAACTATGGTTAAATTTCTTGTGGTAGCCATGAAGCGCGTCAGCAGGAGGATCTCGTTCCCTTCCGAAATTGAACTGGTGACAAAATACTTCAAGTCTATGAGTCATCCTCCCACACTTTATTACCTCCAAACCACAGTTCTGTTCAATGTTGGACACAACTTCGAAGCATACCATTCCAGAAAAGTCTTTCTTTCTT
Source organism: Trissonchulus latispiculum (assembly GCA_030248195.1). Taxonomy (NCBI): domain Eukaryota; kingdom Metazoa; phylum Nematoda; class Enoplea; order Enoplida; family Ironidae; genus Trissonchulus; species Trissonchulus latispiculum. Next base: position 11,206 of record JASAND010017854.1, read on the forward strand.
TCTTATAAAATGTAAAATTCCTTGAATATCATTTTCAGGATTATAATTAACGTATCCGCCTGTTTTCCAATAAATAAGGTTATGAGGTTATTGCTATAAGGTTAAGAATATTAAATCTAGAGGATTTAATAAAGTGTCATGATTTGTAACTGAATTGGAACTTACGGTGAGGAAGATCTCGAAGCCTGTCCGAAATTGAATCAATCCTTCTCATGTTGGAATAGTTAAACCGTCGATAAGTTGACGAGAAATTGGAGATTGAAAACTGTCTGAAAAATGGTTTCAGCATACGTTTAAGAAATGTCGCTAATTAGAGCAAAAGCCTGATCAGAAGCACTTCCCCTACTTTTTGTATTCGACTCCTAAGCAGAGATTAATTAACAGCAAGATTAATTGATAAGTTTAGAGTTTGATTTATGCGTTCTGCCAATTGATTCAGCCCTTGACAGGTTCTCAGAGCAAAGCAAATAAGCATTATATCAGAGCAAATGGGATAAATTATGGAATTGAAAAAATGGAAAATTGGCAATTTGAAATTGCACCGACCTTTCTCCTCGCCTTTACCAGTAAAAGTTAAACATTAGTATATATACACACTCCTTTTATGTTTACATGCATAGGAGGCTAGACAGAAGCTTGAAAACACAAGCAGTATGCGAGCTATAGTGTGAAATATATAGTTTCGATATACATTGTCAGTTTATTTGTATGTTTTGATTACTTCTGTTCTATACACCGAGTTTTGCTGAGAAGTACGTAACAAGGAAAATTCTGTGCTTTCAAGTCACGATCAATTCTAATTTATCAACGAGGTGAGCATTTGGCGTTGCAGAGCATGGTTTCTCGACCTGACAAAATAAAGTATGTTGTTAGGAACACTCTTACAATTATGGTACTCTTGATATTACACATTTACCAGGAAGATAACGATGAATGAATATTAGCTGTGCAAATGCAACTAACCCACATACTTGTAAACTTTCTTTAGTTCCTACTTTTCATAGTTCTGCTACTCTGTATTTTTGAGCTCTGGCTCTGACCCGCTGATAACCGATATGGTTCGAAGAAGTCTTCAATTTATTTCTGCATCTGTCTGAATATTTCATAAGCGATAGCTTATCAAGTGGTATCTTATTTTGATGGATAAGAAATAACAGAATAACAAAAGGTATAATTTGGATCCCTTTGTTAGAGACCATAGACTAGAAGTACTGCATCCACTTTGTTTGTCAGAAGGCTTAATCCATTTGAGGTGTCTTCTTTTGATTAGACTTCTGTACATGAGAAGCAGTCGTATGTGTAGGACTAAAACGAAGTCATGCTTCAAAGATGTAGGACCTTCTAAGATATCGAACTTACAACAGTTTATCTCCACACACTGTATAAGTCTATGAGGAGTAGATTTTATACTTTGTCAACGATTGTGTAAAGATTTGGCTCCACCGGGAATCGAACCTCGGACCTGACGATCCGCAGATAAGAAAGCTACCATAAAGGAATATGTGGAATTGTCTCAAAAATATAGTTACCATTTGTTAGCTGTTCTTGTTAGTTTATAACATACTACTGTAGCTGGCACCACGAAACAGTGAGGATATATACTAAATACACACAGGATAATGTGAGGGAGGAATGGCTTAGTGCCGGTTCCCCCTCGACGAGTGGTCGGAACGAGAAAAACAAGGACATTTCTCAGCGATTTTAACCAATAATTGCAAACGTTTACACAAATTTTGAAGATTTAAAAACTTTTAAACATCGTTAAAATTATTTAAATCGTTTTTAAATTTAAATGCTTAAAATAATTTTTGGCAAAAAATTGAACATGTTTCCATTTTTACTAATTTTGGGGCACACCAGAGTTAACGTTTTGGATTTTTTTTGGTGGTAGACTCTTCGTCGAAGAAGGGATAGACCATCTCTTGAATCGAAGCCCGTGTTAACGTATGCGAATAAACGCAACATTGTCATTATTAGCTTTATATGGTGTAATACCATTACATCACAAAGCGAGCTTACAACTACGGCATGTGTTGCTCTTTGTGCAGTAGACCCATAATGAAGCATCTAATGGTCGTAATTCATATGCATGTAACTTTAAACCAAATATACTCTTAGGGCCTTTTCAGGAAAGGGTAGAGTAGAGTAGAGTAGAGTTAAAATTAGCCATTTTAACTGGTTTTAACTCCACTCCACTTCCGTCATTTAACTCTTTCATGAAAAGGATTGAGTTAATTTTAACTCTACTCTACCCTTTCTTGAAAAGGCCCTTAGTCAGGAAGCCTGGATGAACAGCCTTTATGAATGTTCTAAGTATTTATGCTTCTACTTGTGTTTTAGCTATAGATGCGTTGTCACTAATTCAACGTATTTAAGTTATGATATTGTGATTGTGTGAAAACACAAGCAGCACAAAGTTATATAAACTTACATAAGTATAAAACATTTTTGAAACAGTCCTTTATAACAGTATGAACAGAAACTCAAGTTATTCTTTTTAGCAGACTCAAAAGAATGGGTAAGCAGAAGCACCACTTCTGAATTGTGTGTAAACATTAATTCCACTCTTATAAATTCAAAGTTTCTGCTTTGTCGTTCGACATTTAGTGCTTCTGCTACATTTTGGAAACGCCTAGGATTACCATATTTTTTAGTCTAGATTTAAAGTGTTTTTATTCCTGTCGTTGGCAGAGAATAAGGAGAAGACGATAAGCCTGAAATGGGAGTTCAAATTTCAGTTCTATAGTGAAGGAGCACTAGCAACACCCTGATCTGTAGAAAGAGGTGCTAATACCGCACATGATGATGGAAGCAAAGTAAATATGCTTTAATTCGGATATTTATGTTTAAAAACTCTTGGCGCCAAAAGGGATGTGCTGTGTGTGAATAAGTATTAGAGCACTGTAAAGTTTAAAGTGGAGTTATACGCGACAACGAATACTGTATAGTTCTAGGGTACAAATGGAACGCAACCACTTTCGCTGTTACTATTTGCCTCCATCGAAGTTACTTTGATCATTTGGTTGGTCGTTTGCAACATCATTTTCATATAGTTGTAAAATCTGAATTTTTATGCTTTTAAAAGTTTCAAGGTTACGTACAGCCGCAAGTTGCAACGTTTATAGACCTAATAATAGATGTGAAGAATTAGTAAGTTTTTGAGAAGAAAACCAATTACTCATTTATTGTGAAGGATAATTCCCCAACGAGTGACACTACTTCATGCACCAGTATCAATTAATTAAATAAAGTAGCACTATTGGCACAAAAACTGATATTTCGATTTTGATACTGATATTTAAACTGATAGCTATATTTCCATCGCACAATCACCAATCATCTGATCCTTAAAGCTGAAAGTTTTGCTGACTTGTGTGATTAATATTTTAAAATATTTTAAATATAGTCTTGAAAATGTATACAAGCTAAGTAGTTTAAATATTTCATCGTCATCTAAATTATTGTTCGGACTTTTCCAGTAGCGTGCTGGAGGGGATTGTTGTCGTAAAATCCGGAAAATCCAGTTTGCATTTTTTGTCAGAACTCCGATGACACAAATCTGATGTCAGTTGTCACTGGATTGGATTAAGAGTGAAATTATTCACCTTTAGATTAAGGTGAATTCTGAAAAGTGCTTAGATAAAAGCAAACCTTATGTCAATACACAAGCTGAGATCATATGACAGCCAGACTCTTTTAGCTGACTTTTAGAGGTAAAATTAAAGGTATATTTGCATTTCTTGAAATACTTTTCCATCGGTCAGAAAAAGCGTTGAATGATAAAAAGGACTTTTTTGGCAGTCCATTTCATGATTTCGAATCTGTTACTTTTCTAAGTAAACTTTTGACTGTTTACCGGGCATAAATTTGATGCCAGCAAGATGGATTAGTTGTCACAAAGTTAGCTACAGTTCTTCCAATCGGTGAGTTAGGTATAAGTTCAAAACTGGGTCCTTCGCTATCTTACTCTGCTGTTACTGGGATAGAGTTAGTCACAGCTTTGCCAAACATTAGAAGAAAGGGGGCACGTTATAGTAGATGATTTCATAGTTCCAGCTGTAAGCAGACGCGGGAAGACATCTGCATCTGCATGCGTCTATGAGCTTGAATCCGCTACAGTGGGAGTGAGTTGTTTTAAACTGCTTAAATGGCATGTTACATTCGGAGTGTCTTTGACTGCGTCTTGGAGCGTTTAGGACTACAAAATCACTTTTATAATCTTGCTTTATCGGTTGATCGCAGCAGTACCTGGGTGAACAGCTAACAATTATTAGCTAGTTTAAATTTAGGCTGTTCCAAATTTCTCACATTTTTTACTCTACTGACGCTAAAAATTCTCGACTTCACTCACTACCACCAATAACTGCTCTATATAAACTGGTGACTCTGTGTTAATTCATAAAACCATCACAGTATATTTGTGATTAGCGTCGGCCTTTCAAAGAAAACGATCAGAATTCACGTTTTGTTATGTCCCTGTGGCGCAGAGGATAGCGCGTTGGACTTCTAATCCAAAGGTCGTGGGTTCGATCCCCACCAGGGATGAATATTTTGAGTATTCTAACCTGCATTGCATTTCAAGGTATCTTTTGAAAATCAGCGACTCTTTTCTTGTCAAAACGCAAAGGGCAAGGCCTCTATGTTTTCGACTAAAACATTCTAGAACTAAAACTAAACACTAAAACTAAACTAAAAAAACTAAACTAAAACTAAAACACTAAAACATAAAATTCTCAGGAATCTTTGATTTTGATTTCGGTCAACACTGAAGAGCATAAATTTAATATTCCCGGTTGATGTTACAGCTTTGAAAATATGTCTTTGTAGTTTGGTTCTGGTTCAGGCTGGGCAACTGTTTTGGGCAGCTCTCCCCTAATAAGCTTGGATCTTCAACAAGGTTTAATCTTTCTTCCAGTCTTCATAACACAACAGTGTTTTGTACTAAATGACTTTACTTATGGAACCGAAGAAAAATCATAAATCGATTTCACATTTTTCTACCCGTTACAAAATGTGTTCTGATTTTTTGAGTTCACCCATTTGAATTTTTTTGAGTTCACCATTGAAACTGACTTTTTGAGTTCAGCCATTTGGGATCGTTTGTGGGATGATTGATTGATACCTTCGCTATTTCTGAGGTGATTACTGAAACTATGTTTTGATAAGGTTCAGACTACCAAACTCTAAGAGATAACGTATATAAGGTGACAAAATATATAAAATGAAAGAAAGCAGGGGATACAAACTTCGAAAGTTTTAAAACATTTTTAAATTTTAAGTCACAACAGTGATGAGTGGTGCTACAAATCAAAATTGTTTTACAGTTGTTAAGGGATTCATTTGCCGACAATGTCTCTAAAATAAAATTCAAGTTAAAGTTAAAATTGATTGAAATCTAAAATTTACATGTATTAAATTTTACGTATTCAGAATCTGTCTGTTTATAGCCCGTGGTGGACTGAGTAATACTATCAAAAACCTTTTTACAGGAAATAAAAATACAAATAAATACGTTTTGTGTACCATAAGGGTTCAGACTGCTCAACTAATTATTTTCATGTTCATTCAGGCTCAATATATTCAGTTCCAGAATTCTAGACGGTAGCTGAACAGCCAATTATTTAATCCCTGTACCTAAATAATATTTCATTCTCAGTAAGTTTGCAAAAACTTCATTTTCCAGTTATTTTTCGCAATTTTCTGACTGCTAATGCCTGCTGGATACTTGAAGGAGACACAACAAAATAGCAACTTTCCAGACCTGCTTAACAACTTTTCTAGGTATTTTAGAATGCATTTTTATGTGTATATGTAATGTCATAGGATTTGTCTCTTATATATGCTGACAGATGCTCTATATAATGGCTAGGCCGACTTATGTCAACATTCTTTATTAAGCCAACCTGGTCGGATTAAGTTTCACTCTTTTTTCACCACTGAAGATTTCACCGATTGAATATTGCCAGCCTGATTTGGACTGTCTTCAACTTTCTTGTGAAAACCGCCACCTAATCCCAACGCCAAAATGAGATTGTAAGTTTTTCTGTGAAGATTTCCTTCTGTGATGTTATTATTTTTTTCTGATGGGAAGTTTAAACCGGTCTCTAATTCATTTGTTTTGCCCTCTTCTCAGCGCTAATGTGGTTCCGTAGATGAAAATTTAGCATTCAGGTAGGTACTATAATTAAGAATCGACCAATACACCAGTGAGTGTATTGAGAAAATTTGCTGCCACTTGAGAAAACAGAAAATTAGAAGTCTGCAACTTGTAATCAATCTTTATACCGCCGTAGGCGGTATATTTGTAAGGGGTTGACAAGAAATGTGCAGGAGGAGAAGTTGGAGGGGTCAACCGGCGGCCGGTTTTTTGGCCAAAAAACCAGAAAAAATCGGATTCTGGGGGGGGGGAGAGTGAGGTCCTGGTGTGGGGAAGGTGAACCCCCCTCCAAAGCACATGTATGGGGATGGCCCATCTTAATTTCATTTTGTTTGTTTTTCATCTATTTCTATCAACTTACATATGCTTTGCGCTGAAGATTTCCGTCCGTTCTTCAACACAATAATGCCCTTTGTACAGGTTTTTTTGGCCAAAACTTTCTTCATTATTTTGCAAACTCTATAGCATTGTTACAGTCGATTTACTTGAATTTCTTCGCCCCGTATTTGTTTCGCAAACGATCACTGTCTGCCCTTCCTCATATTACCGAAAATCGGGCGTTATTTGAGATTGATTTTGCGCTGCACTGTATTTGTTTCATAAGTGTTTACTTTGGTTTACAATTTAGATAGAATAAATTTCTTAAAATTGACATATAGATAATCATGGTTTCCCTTTCTGGCGGGTTAGTCAATAAATTCCTTAGCGTCAGAGTAGTGCAGTGGTTCGAGTGTCAGCTTTCAACTGGTTCGGGCTGTCCGGAGACTCCTGCACAGTTATATGCTTCCGAACAAAATGGGCCAATGACACCAGTTTTCAGCAGCACTGCTGGGTTTCTTGCACAATATTGCGCTGTATGCAAGCAAAATTTGTCAGTCTATTGTCTATGCTGCATTTCCTTAAAACGGAGAGAAACTTCTTTATTAGCACAGAATTTCAAGTACTGCTTGTGTGGACGAGTGGAACCTAACCTAGTGCTGGGACCGGTTCCAAAGAACCGGTAGAACCGGAACCGGAACCGGAACCGGAACCGGAACCGGAACCGGAACCGGTAGGATCTTTAGAACCGGAACCGGAACCGGAACCGGAACCGGTGGCTTTTGGAACCGGCCGGTTCAAGTGTTAATTTTGGCTGTTTGAAACTTCAATCAAGGTTTATTTTGTAAAATTTTAAAATCTTCTTATGAATTTGAATTTAGCATTTGGAATTTAACTTTATTCTGGTACTTCTATTTAGATATGAAATTTTGTTTTTGAAAGACTTGTTGTGTAAATGGCAGAAGATTTGATATCAATTTTACGATGTCTTTAATAACAGTTTTCAGTCAATGTTTTAAGTTTTCTGAAAAGGTTATAGAAAAAGAAAAACTAAGGTGTATTCAGTGTTAACTCTTCTTTAAGGATGACAAAGGTAAGCATTAAGGATTTGATGCTTTACGGCAACTCTCCCAGCTTTAGCTGTTGCCTCTGCAATTTTTGTGTGCAAACTTCAACTGAAGCAAACCAGTATTCTGAAGGCGCAACTCCAGATTAAGGGTTAAGCTGAGCAACAGTATCCCTGAGATACCGTTCTTATTTAATTAATAGCAATTGGCTAGCGCTACCGAAAAAGAATGCCTTTGATGGTCCATTAAAAATTTTCATACTTCATAGTCATATTTTAGTACTTTTTGCGATATATAGGTTTAGGATTTGATAGGGAATAGCGCTCTTTTGTTAGAAATTTGTTTATTTCAGCTACAAAAATTAAAACAAATTCTATGTAAAATAAAAACTTAGCAGCTTGACTTTATTTATTGTAACATACAATTTTTGGTTTTAAAGGTATGAAGTTAGTTGTACCTACCTGTGTGCTGCATAATTGCTCGAAAAGTTTTAATTCTCGTTCAACGATTTTCCCCAATGTTTTCTGTTATCGTTTTCGATCTCAAAAAATCTTCGACCCCGAGATGAGATTAGCTGCTTTTTCAATGATTAAGCTTTGTAATGTTGTAACTGTAGTTGCTGAATCGATAAGCAAATTTTATTGGACTGCTTGAAATTGGTCGAGGAAAGTTCTGTGCGACGTTCGCTTTCTGAAGGGCAGTAGCTAAATGTTTATCTAGATTGAGAATACTTAGTATTTTGGTAAGCTCTGGTAGCTAAAATTTCCACAACATATTGGTAAAAATGAAACAAACCATATCTTTTTCACAGTATATATTTGTATATAAATAGTAAAAAGTAAGCAAAAACACTGTTTAAAAACACGTTCATAGCTTTGTGCATTTAAATATATTAAGTGTTTACAGCAATTGTCAAAAAAATGAAAAATCGTGTGATTTTAGCTTTTTTATCAAAAATGCCAATTGGAACCGGAACCGGTAGCTAGAACCGGAACCGGAACCGGAACCGGTTTCAAAAATCGGAACCGGTCCCAGCACTAAAGCAGAGATTACAGCTCTGATGTAGTTATTTATATTTCTTGGAAATTTTAGTTTCAATTACACTGTCTGGCTCTGACCGTTCTAATTTGAAAAATTTCAGAAAAAATGTGTGGAATACAATAAAAATATTTCTAGCATAATTAAATAAAAAACTTGACTTATTAATTATTGATTGATTTGAGTATCGAATCAGAATAATTGGTTTTCAGAAAGAAACCGTATTGACTGACTCTTTCTAACTTTTAATTTTATTTCAAGGTTTTTAAATTAGATTCATCGTAAAATTAGCTTTTAAAATTAGAAAGAAGTTAGAAAGAAACATTTAATTTATTCCTAAATTTTGGGTCTCTTTAACTATTAATTTAAATTTAACTTTAACTATCTCTGCAACTCCTTTGGGGTAAATTGAGGTTATTTGTATTAAAATGTATTTAAAGGTTGGTGAAAGTTACAGAAGTCATATGGGTTATTCTGACCCCTCTACAATAAAAATATAAATCAATTTTTCAGTTTATAACTAAAATGTTCTTATTAAACATGTCTTGTAAAATAACTTAATAATAATGATGATAATGAACTTAAATAATTCATGAAACGTTGAACTTTAAATTCTTTTAAAATTGAAGATTTTAAAATTCTAGATTTTAAATCATTTTATTTGTGGTTATAAATTAATCAGAAAAATCATTCTTTCAAATTTATCTTAATCTAAATATGAATGAAAACATTTTCAAAAAAAGACTTCCTTCAAACAAAGTTCAGATGCAAATTTTAGGAAACTTTTTCTAAAAACTCAGATTTTTGGAAATCCCAAAATCTTGCCTTATTCTCAATAGGTTCCACATTGCTTTTTTCAGAAAATTTCAAACTTCAAATTTTAAAACAGATGACACCAATTTACCCCCAAAGGAGTTGGCGAGAAAGGATCTTTCACGCTTTCCCCCCCAGCCCTAACTTTTGATTTTTTTGACCAATACTTTGAAATTTGGTGTGGGGGCATACTGGAGGCTGATAAATTCAAACATTCAAAAATTTTAAAATTTTAAAAATATTTGAAAAATTTAAAATTTCAGTTTGGTAAGGGGGAGTGGATAAATTTGAAAGAATGATATTTCAGATTAACAGTGGATTGCACCAAATGTGAATAAAATCTGAATAAGCTATTCAGAAGTTATTCATGAATAAAATCTGAATAAGTGCCAATTCCGTTGCACCAAGTTAAATCTGAATAAAAAGTGAATAAAATCTTAATAAGTAAAGCAAGTTTTTCAGATTTTATTCTTACCTCGAGTAAGAATAAAATCTGAATAACGCTTTATTTCCAAAGAATTTACAGTGATAAGTAATTTTGTATTTTCTCTGACGTTTCTACGTTTCAGAAAAATGTGTGCTGGTGTCGTATTCTGAAAATTTTGGTGTTTTTGTGTAAAGAAGGAAATCTTTGCTCAAAACTGTTTGTTCGAAAAACAATGTTCAACAGAAGCTTTTGATAGTTATAATACGTGAAACGTGACCACTTAATTTTAACTAAAATTTTCCTGCTTTATTTTGCTTTATATATATATTAGTTTCACTGCTTAAACCATTTATATAATTAAATAAATAAAAGTGCACACCAAATAATCGAAGGTCATGTTAGCAAATTATTTCAAGCGTTTGGGATTGGAACAAGAATCTGAATAAGTGTGAACAGGGCAAAATGTGTGTAAATAACATCTGAATAACTTTCGAGTTTCTTGCTATTCTATTGGATAGATGTACAATCTTCCCGGCAGCGGATTGGTCAGTCCTTTGTCACGTGGCTGAATATCAGAATAAAATCTGAATAGTTATTCAGATTTATTCAGATTTTATTCTGAGAATAACAAACGATTAGCTAAGTCACATTTTGGTGCAACGCAAAATCTGAATAACTTGAGATTGAGAATAAGATTAGCTATTCAGATTTTAGACTTATTCTCAGAATAGCTATTCAAATTTGGTGCAATCCACTGTAATTTATAACCACAAATAAAATGATTTAAAATCTGGAATTTTAAAATCTTCAATTTTGAAAGAATTTCAAGTTCAACCTTTCATGCATTATTTAATTCCATGATTATCATTATTATTAAGTTATTTTACAAGACATGTTTAATTAGAACATTTTAGTTATAAACTGAAAAATTGATTTATATTTTTATTGTAGAGGGGTCACAATAACCCAGATAACTTCTGTAACTTTCACCAACCTTTAAATACATTTTAATACAAATAACCCCAATTTACCCCAAAGGAGTTGGAGGGATAGTTAAAGTTAAATTTAAATTAATAGTTAAAGAGACCCAAAATTCAGGAATAAATTAAATGTTTCTTTCTAACTTCTTCCTAATTTTAAAAGCTAATTTTATGATGAATCTAATTTAAAAACCTTGAAATACCTAAAATTAAAAGTTAGAAAAAGTCAGTCAATACGGTTTCTTTCTGAAAACCAATTATTCCGATTCGATACTCAAATCAATCAATAATTAATAAGTCAAGTTTTTTATTTAACTATGTTAGAAATATTTTTATTGTATTCCACACATTTTTTCTGAAATTTTTCAAATGAGAACGGTCAGAGCCAGACAGTGTAATTGAAACTAAAATTTCCAAGAAATATAAATAACTACATCAGAGCTGTAATCTCTGCTGGCTAGGTTTTACTCCTCCACACAAGCAGTACTAGAAATTCTGTGCTAATAAAGAAGTTTCTCTCCGTTTTAAGGAAATGCAGCATAGACAATAGACTGACAAATTTTGCTTGCATACAACGCATTATTGTGCATGAAACCAAGCAGTGCTGCTGAAAACTGGTGTCATTGGCCCATTTTGTTCGGAAGCATAGATCTGTGCAGGAGTCCCCGGACATCGGGCACAGATCGAATCATTCTTCCAATAGAATTTTGCTTTCACAATTGGCAATGGCAATAAAATACTATCATTATTTTGTCTCAGAAACCACAATTGTTGGTGTGTTGAAATATCAGATGCTAACCTCACAGCAGAACAATATAGATGTTCTATGAAAACAAACAAAACATTGAACACAGAAATTTCAAACACTGCCGTTTTATAAGTATACTTTATAGCACGGCTCTGCGTGCATTCAGAGATTTATACGCACGCCGTGCGGGAAGCTCCGAGTGTGCGGCACGAGTGCGCGAAGCGCACGAGTGCCACGCACGAGGGCTTCCCGTGCGACGCTGCATTAATTTCGGAATGCAAGCAATGTCGTGTTGTAAAGTACTTATACAACGAAACAAAGCTACAAATGAAGCTTGCCACTAAACTAATGAAACTTGATTCTCTGATGCTGCAGCTGAGAGCATAAAAACAAGCAATTTTAAAGATCATCTGGCAGTAAATTGCGGAGGCTGGGAGGCCTTTTTTTGGTGTGCAGCTGAGCTGTCTAGGTTGGAGCTCAGCTACACACGCTGCTGCGCTATGCATTTCTCTGCATGGCGCAGCAAATTAGTTTAGGTCCAGTCCTCCCAGCGTGCACCGTGCGCATAAGTAACTTATCCGCACGGTGCACGATACAGAAGAGCAACAAAGTTCTCTGTAGCGTGCACTCAGCTATATATACGAACGCAATTAACATAGAAAAAGAGAGAGTGAGTTGTATAATTATCCCTTTTAAGGGTCACTTGTTTTACTATTTGGCAGAATGCGGTATCGGTTTTCCGTAGGTTGCGCTAGTCAGCATTTCTGGCTCTTCTTGCGAAAATTTTAGTTTGCACTAACAAGGAATTACTTGCGTGCTCTTTATATAATTTAATTCGTAGAACATCATTTTAACCAGGCCCCTTTGGTGGCATCGAAACTTCTAATCATTTTGGCGTAATATGCAAATTAGTTTCAGTGATTTTTTGGCAATTAATAGTTGGCGATATCCATGTCAACTAGCGTAATCTCCTTGTGAGAAAATGGGTGAAAATTGCGCTGGGTCAAAGTTTTGACAGATACGAGAATAAAAGCCTTTTACGGGAATGGCAGAGTTTGGTTTGAATTGGAAGCTAGTTTGAAAAAATATACGCGTTACTTAGCTATACGGGTCTTGTCTCGTTCACCCCCCCCCCAGTACTCAAAATCCTTAAAACTTGACCAAATGAGCTAAAATTTGGTGTGGGTATGTTTTCGACCACGCTGAGTTCAAATATCGCAAAATTTTCGATTTCGCGAAATTAGAAATTTTTCGATTTCTAAGGGGGGACCAGGGAAACCGAAAAATTTTTTCTTCGATTTTGCTGAAAAGGTGTATATAGGGGTTTTCGGGGTCGTGGAACACGAATCTGAAGTCCGTTTTTCGATTCAGCTTTCCGTTCGCTCAGTATAAGCTTACATCTTAAGCTTAAAGCTTTAGCTTATACTGAGCGAACGGAAAGCTGAATCGAAAAACGGACTTCAGATTCGTGTTCTACGACCCCGAAAACCCCTATATACATCTTTTCCGCAAGATCGAAGACAAAAAATTTTTCGGTTTCCCTTGGTCTCCCCCCCCCTTAGAAATCGAAAAATTTCGAATTTCGCGAAATCGAAAAATTTTGCGATATTCGAACTCAGCGTGGTCGAAAACATACCCACACCAAATTTTAGCTCATTTATTGTTGAACATGGTGCGTTAGGGCGCCTGTGTGCGTAAGGGAGCCCAGAGTATGCGTTAAGAAGAATGAGACTTTTTAGGCGATTGTCGTATAAAAGGAGAGTGCATTGTATATTAATTCATACCACAGCCAACTGAATCGTTTTGACAATTGTGTTCCGGAAAAGTGAAAACAAATTCGATTGTGACATAATTTCGAAAAACGTTCGCACTTGGTAGTGTCAGTTGTTCGTGTGAGCGATGAAATCTCGAGTGAGGGTCACTATGGAATTCTAAAAAAGGGCTGGTTTAGAGGCGATTTGCCCTGCGTCGAGATACTGCTCCTTTTAGGAGCCATCTTGTTTAGTATCAAAACTAACAACAACACCTCAAAAGTGTTACCTTTTATGTGACACTGTTGGTAGAACCTTTAAGCACTGTTAACAACAGTCTAAAGTATAGAACTGTTATGCAAGGAATTTGACCATTCAACTGCTGAAACGTTACTATTCAATTTAGACTGCACAACTTATCGACCTTTTATGCAACAACAACAACAACAGGATTCTGGTGCACAATTTTATTTAACTTTATTTATTTAATTCTGTTAGTTAGTTTCCAACTTTGGAATGTACAGGATTCTGTTGGTTGTATGAGATTGAAAGTTTAGAATGTTTGAATTCTTTAAATTCACAATGATTGGCCTTAGAACAACACATCGGGCTACTGATACTCCTACAGCTTAAAACTGTTTTCGAACCAGGAAGTTTCACTGCTATCGTATCCTGATCCCCTTTCCTTGAAATGTTCCAAACTTGACATCCCGTCCTATCAACTGCTGTCATTAGCTTTTGTTGATTAACAAACGCCCCCAAAGTAGGGAAACTTGTATACTCTCCGCCTTTTAGCTCCACAATAATGCCCTTTTACAGATTCCCTACCTAAACGTCTAGCTAACTAGGAACATACGTAAGTGCATGAGAGAGAGAGCAAAGTAAAAATCGTTGCCAGCTTATCTGCAGCTGGGTGTTAATTGAGCCGGCCCAGTCCATTAAGCGGGGTCCGCAATTTCTGAGAACCTACCCAGTTGGGGAACCAATCCAAAGGATAAGTTTTTGTCCCAAAAATCCCATTTTCTAGAAAATTGCTTTGAGCACCCTGTCGGCGGTGTTAAACAACGGAAGGTTGAAATCTATGCCTTTTCTTTCCGTTTCTTTCTCTTAAAATAAGCGGGACGGCTAAAGTTACATACTTTCCTGTGTCTCCTGTTCTTCTATTTTTGTCTCCTTTCAAAAGTGCTGCGAAACTGTTTGCCTCCAAATTTCTAGACTTAAGTACCCTGTATTCTGAACACATTAAGTGACAAAGATCTGCTGATTGCTTTTAATTAATAAATGTGTTGCTTTTGGTGAGCTGTAAATCGAACAGTAAAATCACACCTATTACACTCTTGGTCTTGATCATATGATATAAGATTTGTCATGTAACCTTTTCGCCGAATGATGAAATTGGTATTGACTGCACAAACCTTACTTAATTTAGAGACAGTTATACATCTTTTTCAAACTTTTGGAAATATTTATAGAACAAATTTTGACTGTGTGTAATTTTGCCCACAAAGTTACTAAAAGTGCGGAAACGGTCATTTAGATTTTCCCCGGTGAATGAACTCGACGTAAATTCCAGACTAGATCCTAACTTTAAGTAAACGTATGATTCTGAGTGAAAGTGGATCATGGATTATTAATCATAGTATGAGTTCTGCTCATGTAATGTATGTGTATCCAGTTACGGGACACTTTCTAAGATATGACTTATACAGGGTATCATAATGTCTTGGAAGACAGTCAGTTGACGAGGCACTTTTGCTCCTTTCTTTCTTTCTAATTTGTGAAATATTTGTTTACCGGCTAGTTGTTGCCAGCTGTGGTTTTCTGTTCAACTTTCACAGCATTAAGTAAACTAATTGTAGGTTCTGCTTAGTCAGGCAGTGTGTTTCAAAATGATTTGAGATCAGACTGGGGCGAGACATAATATTGATAACTAACTATTAATTCGAAATCCAAGCGAGTTCACGTACAATATTTATTACTTTGTAAGAAATCGTCCAGAAAACGGGTCTGCCCTGCAAGCGGTTTTCGTTTTATTTGGGTTTATCCCAATTGCTATTTGAACAGGTTAACATAAGCAAACATTTCCTATAAGGAAAGCTGCTACACAGAAAGACCCCGGTGAATTTTTATAATCTAGATTTCACTAGAGTGCTCAAAATTGTTTTCCTGCAACTAAATGCTGCGCATGTTAATCATTGAAAATAGATTTGTATATTAGAGATGAGGACGAGCCGGGATTTTCCGGCTCGGCTCGGCTCGGCTCGGGAGAAAATCTGGTCGGCTCGGCTCGGCTCGGCTCGCGAGCATACCCTGCTCGGCTCGGCTCGGCTCGGAAGAATATTGAAAGTGGGTCGGCTCGGCTCGGCTCGGCTCGAACAGCTTGAAATTTGACTGATTGCACCGAATTGTGTATTTTCCACGTTGTTTTTGACAAAAGGCCTAAAACAGCTGTTTAGCTTTTGTGTGCCATTGTGAATCACCAAAATTGCATTATTACCGAGACACTGCGAGCTGCAGAGTCCAACGATTATAAGGTTTAATGATATTGATATTTGTCAAATGTATATTCAACGAAAGTGGGTGGACACACATTCATGTTTCTTTAGCTTAAAATTTATTATTTTATTCTATGTATACAATATGGAAAGGAACCACTGATAAACGCCGAAAAAAACACGAGAAAACTTTATGTTTTCCGCAGTCTTGAGAAAAGGCATAATTTGCTAAATTTTTCAAAATGCTTGAGAACTCAGTAAAATTCAGAATTCTTTTACATTATTTTTAAATTTTAAAAAATTTCAAATCCTCTAATTGTTCTCTGCCGATCGTAGTCATAATCGTAGTCACTTTTAATTATGCAGAATAATTTGAAACTCTAAATTAATAGTATCTCTTGATCTGTTATATAATTTACAACCTTTTCTGCTATCTGATAAATTGCTACAAACACCCAAAGCCACAGTAGTAAGACAATGCAAATTTTAATTGTTATAATTTTGATAATACCAATTATGATAAGTTGAAATAATTAAGTAAAAATGTTTCTTTCTAACTACACCAAACATATAAGTTGACTTCAATCACAGCCTAACGTTTAAACTAAGTTGGCGTGGAATGAAGGTATGAATAAAGACAAGGGAGAACGAAGAATTAGACGACAAAGTTGAAAACAAAAAACAGAATTCATTGAATTAGTTGGCTATTTTGTTTGAACAAGTCAGTAGTAATTACACTGAACTTAAAATTTTTCGATAGGGTCGGCTCGGCTCGGCTCGGCTCGGAGTTTCAAATCTCCGGCTCGGCTCGGAGTTTCAAATCTCCGGCTCGGCTCGGCTCGGCTCGGGAAAAATTGTTGCCGGCTCGGCTCGGCTCGGCTCGCGAGCCGAGCCGAGCCGAGCCGAGCCGAGCCGCGAGCCAAAATCCTCATCTCTATTGTATATTTAAATTTTCATGTCTGCCAATTTACTTTTTAGTACAAACTTTCCAGTTTTGCCTCAAAAAGAAATTTCAGTTTGCACCTGTGATCGTCTGCAGTTCAAATTAATGTCAGTCACAATACCTGCTGATCTATAAATTCTACTTTTGGGTTGTCGAGCTCTCCCCCTTTTCATTTGTGCAGCAAAAAACTGTCGTTTTTGCAAATATATCAGAAGTCTTGATGTCTAATTAGTCTGCGTTCCTTCAATTCACCTTTCACCCGTTCCCTTAAACCGGAATTCAAATTAGGTCTGGGCGGCTTTCCTCTTTCTATACTATTCTTGTTATACAAAACTCCAAAAGGCCAGAAATCTCACATTGAAAACTTTTGCCCTATGAGCTTTGAGGAGTCCATATCTGTCACCTTTTTGCAGACTTAATGATTACTCTGCCGTGATGTAAAAAACATTATAGAATGAAATTGAATCAATCCTGAGATCAGACTTCCAAATATATTTTTAATTATTTTTCTCAATTTACTGCTTTTTCCAATTTCTGCTTTCTTCATTACTTACATAACTGGGCATGAGTATTGAGTATACTTGAATGGTTTTATATATGACTGAATAGATATGACTTCTAATACTAATATTAAAACTAATAGCAAGGGTACATAATAGTACGGGTAGAAACTCTTACACCACCATGTACAAATCATGTTAGGCAGGCATGCTCGGTTCATCAACTCCGGAATCCCCCCAACGGTAACTTCCGGAGGGGTCCCACTTTGCAACTAAATAAATACGCGCTTTCAGATAAGCGTGTGTCTGCTCGCTGATTGTCCCACTAGCCTAAGACATGCGGCAGTTAATTTATTAGTTATTTTTATTAAATAATTATAACTTTAATTCAACTTCGTACATTCGACAAAATTTTTTCTGCTCTTTTCGATGAGATAAAAATTGTCTCATAATACAAAAAGACGAAAGAATGTAATCTGCAACAATTTTTATATTATTGAAAAGAGCAGAAAAAATTTTGTCGAATTAGTTTTTAATTTCATTAAGCTACTTAAAGTTTTAATTAATTAATAAAAACAACCTACAGTAAGCTACAGTAAGCCTTAGGCTAGTGGGCCAATCAGGCACGATGATAATATGGAAGCGTGTATTCAGTGCAAAGTGACACCCTCCCCCTCCTCCCGGAAGTTATGGGGGGCCGTTAATGAGCCGAGCATACCTACCATGATTTGTACATGATAGTGTAAGAGTTTCTTACTCTTTCAATTATGTATATACTCTTGCTAATCAGTTTTTCTGAATTTTTTCTGAAATCAGTTTTTCACGGCAGATCTCATCAGTATAAGTGTGGAAATATTGATATTGATATTGATTAGTATTTATTAATTTTGTCCCAATGTTGGATTCAACTGTTTCCGAAACTAATATTCGTTTGATGTCATTTTTCGTTTATTCTGTCCAAATTTAATTTCATTTCAACTATTTAAATAAACATTAAAATTAACTTTCAAGCTGAATTCTAGTTAAAGATTCCTACCGTTGTTAGTTTGTTAATTTGCTAAGCTCCCACTAATAGATGTGGAAATTATGGAGAGAGAACTGGAAAGGTCATTAAGAAGTGACCTCTCTCTTTTTTCCTTCTTCGCATGATACTTCTCAGAACCATAAGAGAACTTGTGAGTATATACTTGCACTGCCACAATACCATATCAGATCTCCTTAGTATAGGCTATGTACCATACCATTCGTGATCGCTAAAATCGGACTAAGGATTGCCGTTATGTAGCTGAACTGAAATTCAGAGACGACATCCCAGGACTTCACTTTCGATATATATGTAGGTATGTAAATATCCTATTTTCAACACATTTCCCATTTTCATGTTCTATGTAGATACGTACAGCTATTTTTTCACAGTTTCAAAAAACTGACTGAAATTGAAAGCATGATAACGAAGCATTGATTCGATATCATTGTGACGCCTCCAACTCTCTTCAATTAATCTTCCATTGAATTGTTTCTGTCGCTTAGTTACATCAAAATTTCTGAAAACTTCTGATATAGAATGTCCATTCCAGATAAGAAAGCTGAAACTTTCACCTCATTTCAAATTCACCAGTGCATGTAGAATTGTTGTCATCTGAATCTGATCAATTTATGTGACAGAATTCGGCTGTTGAAGTTAGCTAAGTTTAGTATACTATAGTCTCACGTTTTGTATCCCCGTTTGCTGAGGGATCGACTTTTAATAACGTCCAGGAGACACTTTGTAAACATTTCCATCGTTTGATGGAACGGGGAAACTGCAGCCAGTAGAAAAGATTTCAAAAAATTGTAAAAAAACTACATTAAAATGGCTATTGTGGTTTATGTGCTGATTATAAAATGGATCGCAATTGGGCTGAGATGTAGTGTGGGTAATAGCGTCCCCGCTATCACCCCCTTTCCAAGTCCTTTCCCAATTCCCACTTTCGCTGTTTTTCCTAAAAGTCCCCCAAAATCCCCCAAATTCCCCATAAATATTGTATTATTATAATTGTTGGGAAGCCCGATGATTATGCATTATTTTGTATGTAAAATTCCCTTTTAAATAACGTGCAGTGCTAACTTTATGCTCATATTTT
This sequence comes from Trissonchulus latispiculum, assembly GCA_030248195.1. Lineage (NCBI taxonomy): Eukaryota > Metazoa > Nematoda > Enoplea > Enoplida > Ironidae > Trissonchulus > Trissonchulus latispiculum. The sequence continues at coordinate 30,566 of JASAND010017854.1, forward strand.
GAAAATTATCTAAAATCATCTATTTCTGAGCGTAAACTTAACATTGCACGTATTTCCAATTCCTGTTGGCTTAGCGAAGATAGACCCTCCCGTTCCGAACGCATAACAAGATTCTCCTTGAATGATTTCATCATCTTTTCTTCAGTTGGGAGTTTTGTCAATCTATAGAGCGGTCGGGTTTCTGAGTCGGGGCCCCACCATGTATATACAAATCCACCAAGCGTACAGGCACCATGATGCTATTATATTACATACATAGGTTAACGCGAGGGGGGTCGGGGGGGTCCAAGCCCCCCCCCAACCCGGGCAAGGTACAAGCCCTATCGCCGTCGGGGACAAGGGGTAGCGAAAAAATGGCCAAGGAGTAACCGAAAACAGCCGGAAAAAATTAGTTTTACAGCAAAATTTCCAAAAATTTCCGGCTTCGCCGGAATTTTTTAGCTAAAATGTTTAGGTTTTTGTAAAAAACGGGCAAAATTTCGAAAGTTTTTCCAAAAATTGAGGATTTTTTGCAAATTTTAATAAAATTAGCGTTAATTTTTCGAATAATTTTGAGAAATTTTTCTTGAGGTACAAGCCCCCCTGAAAATTTTTGTTCAAGGTACAAGCCCTCTGAAAATGTTTTGGGGACAAGCCCCCCCAAGACCCGACCCTATGTTAATGTATGATTACATATATTATATTATATTATATTATAATGATGTTTATTAGCCAGCACAATGAAAAGAATATTAACGAAAAGGTTATATCAGAAAACAAGCGTTAATCGCCAAAAAACAAGAACAAATACTAAAGATATTATATTATATATTATATTATATTATATTATATATGTGTTATATTATATTATATCATATTCTATTATATATTATATTATATTATATTATATTATATTATATATGTGTAATAGTTGATTAACTTCAACCCAAAATCAGGATTTTTCCTAGGAAGGATCGCTACTTGTAGTCATAAAGGTCAAGTAGAATAGAGCTGAATCTCAATAACTGTTAGCTGTCTCTGAATACTACTCACAGAATTGCAAACTATAATTTCAGGATAACGCTTAAACCTGACAAGTTTAGGCTGGAGGGCATAGGTGATTTTAGAAACGTCGCCAGAAATAATTATAAATAAATGATCTAAAATTGAGACGCGTTCGCTCAAAATAATTTATTAAGAGTCAGAAATTAATGACGTCAAAACTTTTAATTTTATTTTATCACATTTATATCTGTCGTAGTTACTCAGGCAAAAACACCTTCCCTGCTTCGGTATTCGGTCTAATTTAGTATTATGAGTATAGATTCTTGACTTTTGAACTTTCCTATCTCATTACATAGATGAAGATTGATTGAAGATGCTTACTTCTGTTTCTAGTGCTGAACAAAACACAAAATTTATATACAGTTTATATAATTATAAACTAGGCTTTGTTTCTACCCAGTAGAACGTTAAACACAATGTAAATGTATCTTTAAAACAATATGCACGAAACAGTTGGAAATTAAAAAACACTCTTTTGAACTTGAAATATGAAGTGGCTAATTCTTGAATGTTCGACATTTTCTGTAGAAGTGCTCTCCTATATGCAATAACGTGTTCTGGACTTTTTGAAGTTTCTAGTCAAGAGTAGCACTATTTTAGCTTTTTTTCTGTTAGATGTTTTTCGACTTAGAATTTGGACAAAATTACTGTGTGATAAACGCTATTTAACTAATAATACGAAGAGATGCGATACCAGAGCAAGAACGACGAATCTGAGATTTTATTCGATCGATAAACATTGATCGGAAAGGTGAGACAATTGATAATTGGGAATGAATCAGTCTATTAACAAATAATTCGTTTTAGTAACTAATTAGTTTTCTCAGTACACTTAATTATTCAATAAATGTGGAACTGAACAATTCTATCTGGTCTCCATTCCATAAAAATGACCATACATCAGTATTTGTTCCTGTGAGCGTGAAAGTGTGTATTCTTCTATGTATGTCCTCCTGGCTCCGTGGTGTAGTGGTTGCACGCCTAACTGCAGTTCGGGAGGCCCGTGGTTCGATTCCCGGCGGAGCCAATTCTTTACAGCAGTGTGCCAGAAGAACCTGGAATCCAGAATTGTTTCAATACCAGTGATTAATCAAATACTGCTCTCGCCCTGAAATAAGCTACAAGATTCTTAAGGTTACAGCTTTCTTGGAACGCCATAAATTTATGGTATCTCATTACAGACAGATGTGGTCGTCATATGCAACGATTTACAGGAAAAGAATTGAAGAATCTAAAAATTTTTTAAATGGCTGGCTGTCGCACACATCAAATCTCTCAATTCATTGATGATTTTTGCATTTCAAACATTAGAATACCATATTGAAGCACTAAATAATAAATTTAGAAATTTTCCCAATTTTACAGTTTTAAAAAATAAAAAATTTCGGGCGGACCGGACTAGCCGGAAGCCGTGCAGGTGTTCTCTAGTGTTTTCTAGTTTTATGGGGTTGCATTGCCTCTGCTATTGAATTGTCTAGCTGCAAAGATTATAAATAATAGAATAATAGAATATAGAATAGAATAGAAAGTAATTGGCAATACAATACACTAGGATTATATCGTTATTAATTTGTCACTTTGGAAGGGAATAACGGTGGATTATTTTAATACGTTATTTTTTAATTACCTATACGATTTAGTTACTATTACTTCCTTGTATATTGTTAAGAACTTTTTGTCTTTCTTTAAGAAGTTCCGATTTTCAGAACTAATTGGCTTCGTTACGTACACTTATTGAGGGTGGGCCCTAAAAACTGATTCAAGCTACGGCTAGTAAGGCTTAAATAAGTACGGCCAGAAGTAAATCAGTCTGCGTTTAGCTGCATAAGTTTAATTAGTTTAGTTTCAATTGCATCATTACATTCTCATTTTTTTGAAGACTATGTTTTAGTTACAGTAAAGCCTTGGACTTGCAGACAACTTAAAGTTAAAGTAGTTAGAGCAATTATTTTAAAGTCCAAAAGAAACAGCCGAGAATGGGTATTTTGCGGCTACATTGAAAAAATGCTCGTTCATCTTCTTCTTCTTCCTGAGCGGTCGGCGGAGCATATTCATATGGAAAGACTCCACCTTCTCGCTCAGCTCACGTCCTCGTAAGACTGATGAAGAGCAGCGGTTTACATTTGGATAGACCGTGGACAGTCTTCAATAAAGCCTGTTTGTTTCGAATAAGTCAACTTTGGCCACAATGGCCACTTTGGCCAGTCAATTAGGCACTTTTTATGGAATAGGAGTCATAGGAATAGGAATGCTCAAACAGATAAGTTTATTGGGCTCAAAATGTTAACACTCACCACTTTTACTATTCGGTGGTAATTTATTAATAATTATTAGCAATTATTATTGGTAATTATTAGCATACGAGATCTTTTAGCTCTTTCTATGATGTAATGGACATATTATCCGGTAATCGAATCACAACTCCAGGGACTAAGTAGCGAAAACCGACACCGCAGCAAGTTGCTTCACACTAGGCAACTTTGGAGCAACTTGGTTGCCGCAAGTTGGTTGCTTAAACCAAGTTGCTCCAAAGTTGCCCAATGTGAATGTAGTGGCAACAGAGAAAAAAGTTGCCGCAACCAAGTTGCCGTAATCGCGCTTGGGGCGATTTCTAGCGGCAACTAGCAAGTTGATTGGTTAATTCAAACTATAAAAACAGGCACGCTAAAATTTCTGCATTTGATAGGTTGTTGCTGCAACTAGTTGCGCCAACTGTTTGGGCAAGTTGCTGCAACTTTTTCGAATGGCAACTGAAGTTGCGGCAACGAAGTTGCTCCAAAGTAGCCTAGTGTGAACTGGCCTTTAGAAATTCAACTAAAATTTACTCAATGTTACTCGAAAACAAGCCACTTCACTTAGCTGAACAAAAGGAAAACAAGTTTGTGCGTAGTAAATATGTCACTTTACATATCTGTGACTAAATGAAGTTCCACATTCGCTGTTTCTTTAGATTAGTTGTTGGATTGGCTTTGAACGAACGACTTCATTTGACAAATCCAGTATATCCTGAACCAAACGAACGTGATTACTTTTGAATTGGTCGGGGTAGGAATTGGTTCTTATTAAATTTGTGCAAGATAGGATCTCATTTAAGGGCTGATGCTTGTAAGCTGGTTAGCTTCACTTACTAATTCAAGTAATTAGCCACAAATATGCTTAGAAAAGTTGCGTTCCCATGTAACATATTATATAGTGTGGTGTGCAGAGTATGTTCTATATGTTTATGTGCTAATATAGAGGCAGCTGTTATTTGTTATGTGTCACGATTGAATGAATTGACATAATCCAGGAATATTTTAAATGTGGGTTCCTGTTTTGTCATATTCAACAAAAGACTGGCAAAATTTTGACTGTCAAAACTTTTAATTACAACTTGTTCTCTGTCTCAACCTGTCTCATGATAGATGTATTGATGGCATTGATGACATAAAAACTATATCACCTACTCTACAGAATTTTTCCCTTGAACTATTCAAACACCGCTAAAACATCCCTTATGCCCAAACTTATGTAAGTTTGACCTTAAGTAGTAGCAATTTAATTAGTAATTTTTAGACGAATTAGTTGCGTTTATAGATCACGTACTGAATGATCTAACATAGGTCTTAATTTACCTATAGTAGATTCAGTTCTCTTCACATGACTAAGGCTGCTTCAATTAGCTAACTACCGTAAGATTTTCGAGTTAAACCCTAATCAAGCTTTATGTTGGTTATTTTAGCTTTGTTTTTATTTATTTTAGCTTTATCATATTATAATCAAATAGTTTTGCAAGTATAGTAACTTTCAATATATAATATAATATAATATACGATGCTATTACCTAATATAATATAATATAATATAATATAGTATAATATAATAATAATATAATATAGTATAATAAAACATGATATCATATGATATAACCTAATATATAATATAAAATAATATAACAATAGACACTATTTTTTACAGTTTCCTACTAAATGTTCTTCTGATTGATACTACAACCCAACTGTTTACCTTTCCTCGCATAATGCATAACAGACTCTGACCTGACTACTATACAAATGCTAGTTAGACATGAACACGGGCCGGATTTTTTCGGCCCGGCCCAACCCGACCTGCTGCAAAATCTTGATCGACCCGGCCCGGCCCGTCAAAAGAAAATTTCCAAAATTTTACTAAAAATATTTTCCAGGGGCTTCAGTGCATGATGTAAGCGCTAAATTATACTACGAAATGGCTAGTTTTGCATAGTAAATGCTATTAATTAAAAGTATGTATTTGAATGAGTAAATGTTAAGCTAATTTTAATGATTTTATAACAATTTCTAGAGTCGATTTGGCCCGTTTCGGCTTTCAATTAAAAAATTTCCGGCCCGGCGCGGCTCCGCCCGCCAACCAATAAATGCCGGGGGACACGACCTGCGGGCCGGCCAGGCCAGGGCCGAAATGCTCATCTCTAATGCTTATACTGTAACTTTACATGTAACTACCACTACCGGTACTAAAAGACTGACTGAGTGCAAGTGCAGTCTTCTTGCTTAGAATGTTAGAATGTTGGCAACGACGGGTATTCATGAAGAAGAAGAAATTGAAGCAACAGTAACTATACATAGTTTTAACAGTCACTTAACGACGTCACATAACTTTCTGGTTTGGAGGTCAGTCATTTCTATCCTTTCCTTTCCCTACTTTCTTTCCAGAAACCTGCGACCGGCAGACAAGCATTTTTTAAGACTTTTTGATTTTTGGGGCAAGCATTCGCCACATCAATACATTCGAATGACTGTATAATCTATTTTCCAGCAGCTGAACTAATATTTCTTTGACAGAATAAATCTTCTTTAGTAGGAAGGAACTACCATAAATTCCAGGATTCTAAAATTATATCGGCTCTAACCGATTTCTCAAAACAAGTTACCAAACTAGAAACCCAACGTGTCTGTGAATGTGTTGAGTCTTTGAAGAAGCACACTAAAGCGTTTGCATAGTGAAGTATTTGCTCTTTACACTTGTAGAAAGTCTGCCTGAAAAGCTGACTCTGCCATAATTAACATGTTTCCCTTAATTGTTCAAATCCTTAAAGCAGCTTCGTTAAGATTAGCAGGATATGCTTAAATTGGCATTTTTTGGTGATTTCCGTCTTTCTCCCTCTACTTTCATTAAAAGCGTTAAGCTTTTGTTTGCATAAAAAAATGTTTGCAATAAAAAAATTTTTGCTTTTGTTTGTTAAAAATAGGGTTCTGTATACTCAGTATATATGAAAAAAGTCAGAATGTACAAAAGTTGCCCACTTCCCAAAAGTACCAAGTGTCAATCACCACCACTGGAGCCACACTGGAATCCACTGGTGGCATTTACTGCATTACAATTTAAACTAGCTTGCTACTCCCAACAAAGCAAACTATCCCTATACCGCGATTCTATTCAGCTATTCAGAATTCTCAACATGAACGCAACAGTGGAAGAAACTTTATGAAAATTTCATTTTCTACTCTTTGATTACTCAACCGTTTCAAACGAAGGGAAAGCTTTAGCCTTTGTGTAGAATTTCTGAAGATTTGTGCTAACTTCATGTCTGTCTGTTTTAGTGTTGATATGCGCGTTAATCCTCTCGAGGAGAAGGAAATTTGTAGGCGGGAATATCGGGATCCTGATTTTGCCTCACGAGCCGAACAATTCAACGGATGTCCGCCAGTTTATGATCTGACCTTTTGCTGGAACTGGACAGAAAGCCAGACCTTGGCCAGACGTGAATGCCCGTTTCAATTCTGTAGCAGCTGTGACTATGGAGGTTGGTTCATGTAGTTATGCTATTGAAAAGTGCAATTTTTTAGCAATCATGTGGCGTCTAATGTCAGTTAATTGACCAAGAAGCATTAAAATTTCTGATTTCATACCAGCATAATTTCAGCTTTTTTGCTACTGTTTCAGATCGTTACGCTGTTCGATATTGCAATGAATCGGGCTACTGGGAGCCCTCCGATTATAGCGCCTGTATATTTATTTTCAACAACATGACCTCTTGTATTAACAAACCCTGCCGTCCTGTAAGTTTACGAATCGCACTTATTGTTTTAAATTCGAGTTAATTCTTTTTTTATAGTGCAGTGTTATGAAATCGGTAACTCTCATATAAAAGTGTTTGCGTTTACAATTTGACAGTCAGCCAAGTTGTGAAGTTTTTCCTGATGTTTTTAGTGTGATGATAACTTTGCAAAAGTTTCCCGAATGATAACCTTGTGGCTTAGCGTGATATCTGAGATTTGCCTGATTGCTTCACTTGTCATATTCTGTTCCATACGGTTAGTTCTCCAGGAATCTGGTATTTTGAAATTTAAACCAGTATAAATAACGATTTAGATTTCAAAAATCACTATAGCGGACAGAAATGATTAGATTAACTATTTATTGATATTTTTTGTCCTGAAAAGCCTCAGAAATCTTGGAGATTTGCTTTCCTCCACTACTGTCTGAAGATTCATACATTTTTCGAGTACGTGAAAATTGTGATTTTATCTTGTTTGTGTATGATTATGTTCATGTTGTAGTGCCATTCAGTGTACCCGGTTGACTATTCATAAAAATTTAGCCCTGGCCTTTATGCTTCGCTTTCTCACTTTCACTTGCTGGATTTGCCTCTGGCTGCCTCCTGCAGTTTTCGGTGGTTGCTTCAAAGGAGCCACAACGCCTTTGGGCGAAGGAAATGTCAACAGACATAAAGTTGTAAGCAGCAACATACTCTTAAGGTTTGAAAGAAATGTTTAAAACATTAATAAGCTAAACAAATTTAAAAATTTTACATTAAAATTGAACTAAATCTAAGTAAAAGACTTTAACTGAAATATCTTCAATGAATTAATGGATTATAAGCTCATCAATGAGTTGAGTCGTTAAAATGATTATCAACCTGACCAGCAGCAGTCTTTAGCGGAGAAGCTGAATTACAAGTGGGGAGTGAGCAGACAATTTTGTCTTAAGGTACTGGTATCGCTTTGTGTAAATTTGACTTTACAGGCTGCAATTCGATATAAAAGTGAATGAAACTTTCCCTATTTTAGTGTTCTTTAGCATTCTGGGACGAGTCCCGCATTTTTAGGTGCAAAGTTTTGGTTTTTGCCATCATTCTCTCAGTACGTAGTAGCTACACCGGATTGGTTGTTATGGCTGGAAACAGGGCACGAAAATGAACATTTTTGCTTTTACAACCTTTGAGCTATCTCTAATGGTTAAGACAGTATAAGCCAAAATCTATTTTTTGGATCAAAAATGGCCATTTTCGAAGAAATCAGGTTTTTCAAAATTACTGCCAAATCTTATATACAATTTTGGCTTATTTATACTCAATCATCGTCCAATTGCACATTTTATCGATTTCTATTCGCTGGAGTTCGCTGCTTTACGCTAGAGAATTCGCCGAAAAACCACTTGGCAAAACTGCGATTATATATGTAGTTTGTTTTGAACATCGATTTCTCAAAAACTACCCAATGGATTCGCGCAATGTTTGACAAAATGAAAATTCCCTCTATGGCGGAGAGTCATTTTTCTCGGTTTGAGCTAAAACGTCTCTATTTGCGAGAAAACTGAATAGAAAGTTGCGAAGTTTTGTGTCATCATCGCACACTAGACGGATTTTCTGGAGTACTGAGTCTTGTTGAGCCAAATCCAAAAAAATGTCCTTCATATCATGATTTCAATTTCAACTCGGATTTAACTAATCCCCTGTAAGTTATGTGCTGGATAACTTCAACATTACTGACCTATCAGAACAAGTTTTAGCCTCAATCCGGCAGTCATTGTCTTCGGCAAATATCGACGTCAACGTATGTAACCGAATTTTAATTGGCAATTCGACTTATAAGCTGATAACATTGCCCCCCCCCTGGAAATTCGCTTTTCATAGCTGGGGATGCAGCCGCCCTTCATTCGTCAGTTTCATCTTGGTTTCATTTTAGGAATGGTTGTGTAAGCTGCTGCTGTTTTTCATCATGTATTCTACAATGGCCAGTTTCTTCTGGATGTTTGTGGAGGGTCTTTACCTTGTCAGTAGACTTTCTGTTTTGGCATTGCGAGATAACATTCCCAAATGGCCTCTATATGTTGTTGGCTGGGGTTAGTGCTAAACTTGTATGTCCTAATCCTGTTCAAGGTTTGGGGAAAGAATAATATTGATCAGCCTGTTGTGTAAGCTCTCAGTGGCTTGGTGGTGTAGTGGTTGGTTAACACGGCTGACTAGAGTTCAGAAAGGCAGTGGTTCGATTCCCTGAAGGGAAAATTTTTTACTCTCAATCTTGACTGAAGCGCTGAACTATTTTCACACTTCTCACATTTGGCCCACAGTTTTGCCCATCAAAAAAGGTTAACCTTTGAAGGCTATTAGCGACAGGGCGATCAGCCCGTCATAGTCGCTCTAGGAGAAGAGGATGAATGGACAGAAAAAATGTTAAATTTTCTTTGAGGGTTTTAGGTGTTCCATTCCTATTCTCTGTAGTCTGGGGTTTACTAACAGAAAGATCTGGACAAACAAACTACTGTTGGCTTCCTTACAACATTGGTGTCTTACGATTCATTCTGGTAGCGCCAATGATGTTTGTGCTTTCGGTGAGAACAACGCAATAAATGTTTGTTAACTTCAGAGCAAATTAGGCAAAATTCTATTTCAATTTGAAGTTTATTTGTCGCAGTAAAGTAGCACATTTAGGGATGTCCTACCTACGTCCCCAGAAAATTTCGGTGATGTGCTACTTCACTAGTAGAGTTGTACACTGGAGTTTAAAGGCTTCAAATGTACAACTTTACTGACAAATTTCAGTTTTGTAGGCATCACTGAGTGATTGTTCGTGATGTAGTACACCGCTTAAACGTTTTCAGTAAATCAGTACATTTTTCTTTGTTTCTTGTCTTTATGCCATAGAGGGAGAAAATTTACAGATTGAAGAAGTAAAGCTATTGTCAAGATCTGCTTTGAGAAATTTAAAAAATAAAGTCTATAATACGTTTCAAAACTGTCCTACAGTAATCCGTAAATCTGTAAGTTGTCTCCATTTATGGCATAAAGACGAGAAAGAAAAGAACAATATACTAATTTACACTGCGGCATATTGAATGAGGGACCAATTAAACTTTATCCCCCCAGAATTAAAACCTGCATTCAGTGTCACATTGTGTTTCATTGCATTATTTATTGTATGGCTTCATATTGGAGGCTGATGAATTAAAAAATTTAAAATTTTAAAAAATTTTTAACATTTTAAATTTTAGTTTGGTAAGGGGGGACCAAGGGCAACGAATAATTTTTTTAAAAAACATTTGCTGAAAACTTGCATACAGTTTCGGGTTTTCGGTGGCGCTGAGCACGAATCTGACATCCGTTTTTCAATTCAGCTTTTCATTAGCTCAGTATAGGCTAAACTTGTAAGCTTAACATGTAAGCTTATATATACTGAGCTAACGAAACTAAATAACTTTATTCAAATTGTGTTCATCTTCTGATGGAACAACTTCTAATGACTACTAAAAGGACGCCAAGTACACATTGTTTCCCTTTTACACAAATTTTGGTTGCTGACCCCAATTTAACTTTATCCCCCCCAAACTAGTTGGGGGGGATAAAGTTAAAGAGATAGAGTTAAAGAGAGTTAAAGAGAAGTTAAAGGACTTTGCCATATGCATATCCACATAAACCTTAAAAGCCGATAATAGATTTTATGTGCGACTATTAAGCAACTTGGATACTTATTTTTAGGCTAATGTGATTCTTTTGATCTGTATTGTGGTTATCCTGATTCAGAAAATGACTGCATCAAATGCTCAGGAATCTAGGAGACTGCTGTGAGAACTACGTTATTACAACATCATTAAATTCATAAAAGCTAAATTGAGAAAAAGCAGTAAAGGAGGGGTAAATCATGTCGCATTGGGCGGGGGAGGAGGGGGAGGTGGCGCTGCGGCGCTAGGGGGTGGAGGAGGAGGCGGCGCTGCGGCGCTAGGGGGTGGAGGAGGAGGCGGCGCTGTGGTGCTGCGGCGCTAGGGGGTGGAGGAGGGAGAGGTGCTGCGGCGCTGGAGGCGGCGCTATGGCCGACTGGAACCACGGTCGACCCAAGCTTAAATTTAAAAATTGTCCAAATTCTTCGGAAAAACTTTATATAGGGGGTTTTCAGGGTCGTAGAATTCGAAAATGAACTTGGTTTTCCTCTAGTATGTAAGTCCCGTGCTCTACGTGACCCTCGACCGGAACCTTAGCTGACCCAAGCTTCAAATTAACAGTTGTCCAAATTCCTCGGGAAAACTTAATATAGAGGGTTTTCAGGGTCGTAGAATTCGAAAATGATATTAGTTTTCCTATCCTAGCTAAGCTGCCTGCTCTATGTGACCCTCCACCGGAACCATAGCTGACCCAAGCTTAAAATTAAGTATTGTCCAAATTCCTCGGGAAAACTTTATATAGGTGGTTTTCAGGGTCGTAGAATTCGAAAATGATATTAGTTTTTCTATCCTACGTAAGCTCCGTGCCCTGAGTGACCCTAGACCGGAACCCTAGCTGACCCAAGCTTAAAATTGAAAAAAATACAGTTTAAGCTTAGGAATTGAACATTTCCTTGGGAAAACAGGGTTATTTGAAATTACAAATTCAATTAAGCAGGGATAATGTTATAACATAAGTGTAATGAAAAGGTTGCATTTCTTTACTGGATTGTTGTTGAATCAGTGGTGTTTTTCTTATTCTTGATATTTTCTGGTAAGGTAAGCCAGGCGAACTGGCGGAAAAATTTTATTTCAAGCAATATACAGCAGGAATTACAAGTGACTACATATTTGCATACAAGGTATAAATACAGTTACGGTAATTTCAATGACTACAATCATAATGATTCCACGGTGCTATAAACCATTCGGGTACTTCCCATCGTTTACAAGGGTGGTTTCCCAACCGTTCTGTAAATTCAACAGTTCGGGCATCAGAGTCCATGGGGTCCAGTACAAGCACAACGGCAAATCGGGCTGCATCCATAGACTCAAATATTTTCTGGCCTTGCTGTTCAAGTTTCCTTAGACGGGAGTAAATCTTCCAAGTAACGCCCTTCTGCAGCGGTCTGGTCCCGGCAAGATCATCACCAGGTCGTACTGTCCAGATTTCCGCAATGCTTCCCGAAATAAAATTGAGGCATTGGGTCCATGCCGATTAAGAGCCGATACAATGTCCAAATTTCTGTCATGGCCAGGGGTTCGACTCCTGAGATCAGCATCCACGTTGGGAGAAAATAATCTCACTTCCAGTAGATAATCCAATACAGGCTCTGCCTTCATGTGGTTACAAAATAAGACTAAATGGTCTTTAACAATATCCATAATAATACCTAAAACAAGCAAAAATGACAATTGTAAGTGACAAGTGTAAAGTTATGTACGAAAGAGACACATCTAAGCTTCAGAAAAAAGCGACACACACATAACGACCAACGCAAAACTGCTTGGCACCCTGCTGACTTTGCACCTGCCCATTTTTAAATTTAACGCTTGGGATCCCTGCTGCGTTTGCACCTGCCCCAGCGAGGTTTGTCATTCCATCAATCAGTCTTAGTCCGACTCGACTCCGTCCGCAGTATCTCCTGACAGAGGCACGTAGAACAAGTAGAGTTCAATTGCAGTCTTCTTATGAAAAATGTGGGCCACAGTCTGTTTCGGGAAATGTTCCACATCCGTAAGTGCAATGGGGACCAAAGTTCCAGTACCATTGTTGACAATCATAGAGACTTTACGTTTGCCTCTCAAGAGATTGCTAATCCGAGTGATCCAAGTCTCACTGTCCATGGGCACACGGTCGTCAATTTGTATCCATTTCAAGCCAAAGTTTGGCTCGTTATGTTCGTATGGTTCAATAATT
>JASAND010017855.1:0-40312 GCA_030248195.1 Trissonchulus latispiculum
CATGATGTATCATGGTTCGGGTGTTACCACCAATACTAGATTTGGAGTACCGGGAAATCCCCGTCCGCTACATCCAGCTTTCGGGTCCGACACTTCTTATTGGTGGTGGGACATCTCCAACCAGTGCTTGCGCCCACGGGAGTGGTGAGCCAGTATCGGAGGAACACTGGACCCTAAAATCTTGGGTTTTGAACTGAAATTTCATATTTTGTCTAAATTTTTGCTAATTTTGTTTTATGCATGTTTATATGTTACTAATGCATTTTTGTTTTGTGTTTAGGTTAAATCTGGTTGTGTTCCTACGGGCCCATGTCATTTCACCTGTGAAAATTGTGGTATTTGTTTTGTGTTGTCATTTAGTTTGTTTTGTGTTGTGGGTATATATGTAACTGTGGTTTCCTTTTCTTATTGAATTTTTGATAATTTTCCGGTTTATTTTAAAAAGTCTTCAAAAGTTTGTGGGGAAAATGCAGCGTGACTCAGATCAGTCAGAGGAGTCGGATGCTCCTGGAGGTAATGCTCAGCAGGCGGAATCTGCTCAGGAGGAGGACGATCAGCCCTCCACAGTCCAAATTTATCTCGAATCCGAACTAGAGAGGGCTAAGGCTTCGACGTCGACTTCTCCGGGGTGCTCTACATGGGGTCGAGCTGCCAGTGATGCTACCCTCAATCTGACGCAGGCATTTCCCCCTAACCTGTCGAAGACCCAGCGTCTGCGCCGCTGTGCGGGCAACGGTTCTTCGTCAGGTTCAGCGGTGGATCCTGTTCTGCGTCGTGCAGCAGAGGCAGCAGCGAGGTCTTCAAATGAGCCTAAGACTAACACGAACCCTCCCCTCACTAAGGATGATCTGGATGAAATTTTGAGACATAGGGATATTCACCCTGTGACAATCCCGGCCTTCATTGAATCCCAGGAGCTCAAAAATTGGGAGGCGTCTGTGCAGGAATGGGCAAGGGAGCCGAGTAGCTTGAAACCTCGAGATTCTCGTGACACTATCACTATCATTTCCAGTCTTCAGCAGCTCTATGCCAAAGTTCCGAAGATCTACGAAAAGGCAGATAGTGCTCGTTTTCTGACTCTCTCGTACGTGAAACATCAGGGCTCTTTTCCAGATTCGTCCACTGGACCAGCTCTTTCCATCTTGTTGATTGCAGTTCCGGAACATCCGCTCAAATTTTCCACTGAAATTGATCCGCTCTGTCATTATGCTCCTCGTCAATGTACCCATGGTCCAAATTTTAAGGTTTTTATGTTTTTGATTCCCCGAATTTATATGGATGTTCCTTCTTGGTCGCTCATCAGATACGGCTTGCAGCCTGTTTTGTACAACACGCCCTTCCCGATTTTCGCTATAGGAGCTGTTGATACGGTTCGAATCTTGTATTCGACCCTAGGCATTGACACCCGGAATTCCATCGTGGATTTGACTCAGCTCGCCGATTACATTGCTGAACGGCCTTTGTCTTCGGGTCTCCGTCAGCGGGGTCCTTTTCATCGGAAAGGCCCGCATATTTGGAATACTAAGGGTGATCCTCAAAAGGGTGTCTCCTCGTATCCTGCGAAGCCGCCGTCCCCTGGTTCACGGATGGACCGGCCCTTCAAGTGGTTTCAGGAGACTCTTTTGCAGTATCCGCCGGACAAAATTCGTCGTGCCTATCTCTCTGATAATTCCGTTACTCCTTTGCAGGAAACAACTGTTCTTGAATATGGGCTGGTCCAGATCCGGGACACCTATATGTCTGTTCACATGTTGAGCCTTTACTCCCCCTTCTTGAACAAGATTTTCTACTGCTCCGGAAAACCCGAGCCTACGGTCAGAAAGGTTTAGTCAAAACGCTGAATGAATTGTCGAGTCTGGCTGCCGCTGATCCAAAACCTGTTCCGGTTACGGATCCTCCCTTCGACCCTACACAGATGATTTTTCTCAAGTACGAGCCTAACAAGGGTAGGAGTAAGGGTGATAAAATCTCGGCACACCTTCGCCCGGAGCTCTCGGTCTCCACTGCACAGAACCCTCGGATTCCTGGGGCTGAAGTCCGGGATAAGGAAATTTTTGTCTCTGCGCCCCTCCGGGTGAACCCGGCGGTGTTAGGTACTAAGCCGGAAAAGGTTCCGGGAGCTGCGAAGCGTGCCAAGGAGGCACTCCAGGAGGAGCAGGATTACCGGGCGGTTGAGGAAAGCGAGGACCCGGAGGAACTACCAGTAGATCATCAGCCATGTCAGTTGAATTTGGCAAGTTTTCCAAGTTCTCCTCCGGGGACTCCTCCTCGTTCTCCACTTTCACCTATGGACACGTCTGTTGGGCGTTTGTTAATTGATGAACGTCCGCGTGCTCGCTCTAGGTCACCTCCACGGTCGGGTGCGGGCGCGGTCGGTTCAGGGCGGTCTCCTCACTTCAGGAATCGTTCCGTTCCTACACGCCCCGGGCTCACCCTACACATGGATGACCTATTGGGCATGTATGCGGATATGCCTAGAAAACCTACTCTTCCGGAGGCTGCTGAAGCTTCACGTAAGTATTATGAGCGAATGGCCGCCCGGACCGCTGCGTCAGTCGCTGTTTCTGCTGCTTCGGCTGCTGTCGCTGCTTTGGCTCCTTCGGCCGCTGTCGCTGCCTCCGTTGCTCCGGCTGCCGCCGCTGCTTCCGCTGCGCCGGTTACTGCTGTTGCTTCGCCACTCCCGGCGCCTGTTCCGAATTTGCTACCGCCAGCCTCAGTGTCTATTCCGGTGAAGACCACTAAACTTCGAAAAATGGTGATTCAGACTTCTACAGGGGAGGTTTCTATTGCGCAGCCTGTTCCATCTTCGTCAGGCATCAGTGCGTCTAGCAGTCTAGAGTCTCTCCCTCACTGCCCGCCCCATACGTCTGTTCAGTCTGAGTCCTCTACTATGGACTTTAGTCTTATTCCGGGTGGTGGCTATTTTGTTGATCGTGGTCCCGGTACTCCTGGGGTCACGACCTCTAGTCTGTTTCCGACATCTGTTCCACCTGTGACGCTTTCTCTTCCGACTCCCACTTCGGTTCGAGCAAGGCTGCCGCAACAACAGCCGCCTGTTTCACAGCCTGCGCTGCGGATGGCTCCGGTGGTCCAGCCCCCTGCGGTTCCTGCCTCTTCACCTCAGGCTCCAGTTCTCCGGCTTCGACAGGAGGGGTTGTCTTCCCCCCTACCGCCTGTTCCTATCCCACCCTTGCGTTTTTCTACTCCCCATCGGCCTCACCCAATTGGTCTTTCTCCGGCCTTAGATATGTCAATTTCAGTTTCTGGGCTTGACGACACTCTTCGTCGCCTTACTCAGGACTCATTTTTTCAGCTTTTGCCTGACATCAGTACTCCACAACAGCTTTTTGCTTTAGAACAATACGGGCTGACTCAACTCCAAATTTTTAACAAATTGGGAATTCCACCTCCCTGGAAACCTTTGGCTTTCATTCACGCTGTTCTTCAAATTGATAAGGCTCACATGCCAAACTTATTCAAAATCTTTTACCCGGAACCCCCGGTTAACCCCCTATTGGATACGTCGGCCGGAGGACTGTCGTCTTTGATGAATCTAAATCTCTCTGGGCTATCCGGTGGGTCGGACGCTGCGGCCCCGGGTTCGGGCCCTTTGCGGTACTTTTGGTGCCGCACCCCGCCCTAGTTGCTTAATAATGCAAATTAATTTGCTGTAGTAAGCGCTAAATAGCTATTGTGGAAATTTGTGATTTGGGAAAGTCTAAAAATTCGGCAATATGTAAATTATAAATTCGAGATTTCGAGAAAATGCAAATTTATTTCGCTAACATTTAAAGGAAAAGTTCCGGTTATTTTTCTGCGTTTCCAAATTCAAAGTATCATCAAGGCTGCAAACGGATTAGATATAGACCAAAGTTGTACGCAGGCAGCGAGTACCCATAATTACTGATTATATGCTTGTGTATACTTAATAGGCAGGATTTCCTCGAAAATGGCAACTTTTGCAATACACCAAATCGCTTCTGGCCTATACTGACTCAACCATAAGAAATATCTCAATAGTGTTACAACCATGTTCATTTTCGTACCCTCTTCCAGTCAGAAACAGCCAATCCGATGCTTTGACTGCTTAAGTCTAATGCCAAAATCCAAAAATTCTTTTTTTAAACCAAAATTCTTCCTTTTTCAAAAAGCACTTCGTCTAAAAATTCGGGACTCTTCCCAGGATACACCAGAAATATCTGAAAAGTTGCGTGCATTTTCATTAAGAATCGAAGCCTGCAGGGACGAATTATACCAGCCGATACCATCACCTTATTTCAACAAGTACTACCTTCGATTATTTCTAGCGCAAACTTTAGTCTGTAGATTCCCAAAAACGTCTGCTGAGAAAACAAAGCACGACAATTAAAAGCATTTACAATTATATGCACCGCTCGCAGTTGCAGAATGTACGTATGCGTTAGTGAAAGTACAACATTAACAAAAATTATGTTTCCTACCTAATTTGTACGACAAAATACGGCAACCACTCCTAAACATTACAAGAAACCATATCGAAAATAAGGGAAACTGAAAATTTTTGCACGTAATTTTGCGGGTACCTTACGTCCTTCCGGCGAGGGCCGCGGGACGGACGGGGCGGGTACCTCTTTGCGGGAAGCCGGCCGAATTTGGTACCCACTTACAACACTGAATAGACTGATTGAGGGAGCTTTGGGGCGAACTTTTCGTGATTGTGTACGGTCATATTTTTGTGTTATCTACTCAAAATTGCGAAATCGTGTAGTATATCTTGCAGTTTTTTGTCCAAGTTGTACTAGGAACCTTAAACTGTGTCTTAATTTGACACATGCTATAATTGGGCCAGTAAGTTGATCCGGAACGAAGCGTTGGTTACATGACGATGCATGGACGTTTTACATCCAATCCGTGTGAGCAATAAGAGGCGTCATACTATTTTCATGAAACGAAACTTAAAAGCATGGGTTGATTCCTTTCGCTTTAATCAGTCACATAGACAAAATACAAATTATAAACATTTAAGTAATACATGATTACAAATACCTAATAAATGGTGGTCAATCAATGACCAAAAATACAGCACGACAAAAATATCTACGGTGCATAAGACCAAATATGAGTATATTTTGAGGACTGTATAAAATAGTTGAATAGAAATAATGAAGTTTCAAGACATATTAAATTTTTTAATAAGACCTCAAAATCGAAGCGTCAAATGCAGTGTTTATTCAAAAACGTTGGAGGAATTTTGGAAATACGCTAGCTCGATTATCAAGTTTGCTAACCCTGCCAGACAGGAAACAGCAAGCAAATGGCAATGTTGTTATAAAGAATGAAAAACGTTCAAAATAGGACTAGTCGATTTCTAAATGTTCTAAATTAGACATCATTAGAAAGTTAGAGACTTAAAAATTCAGCGTGCATAAACAGGCATGAATTAACATTGCAAGTAGCCGGGCATTGGACATTAGCAGCCGATTGGCTTGCAGAACCACATCGATCACAATTCAAATTACATTCAGTCTTTTGATAGGACGGTTTAGGTTTTTGGTTTGGCTTTCTGGAAAATGACATCGAATTATCAGTCTTTGGTTTAGTTTGAGTTCGATTTATAGTGCGAGCATTAGTAATGGCACTTTTAATGAAAGTCAAGTTCTCCAATTCGAGAACTGGTGGTCTTTTCGACAGTGGGATCGCGGATCATTTCGTCCTTCAAATTCTCATAATTGCAAGCTTTCACCAACAACCACAATACTGTGCACCACGAATCAAAAGTTTCGTTTTTAACTGTCATCTTGAATTTATATCGGGCAGCAATAATATTTGTCTTGATCTCAAAGCTCAAAGCTGCGAAGAATTGTGAAACTTACTGCAAAGTAGCTTCGTTATTAAGGAGTTCTGGAATGATCGGGGTAACAATGTGATGTTACTAGTCGTATCCTATTAGTTCCTGCTGAATTTTAGCAGAAACAGATACAAATATATTGCTAACGAATACCCTAGCTCCTCCGTTTGATATTTCACTAATTTACTCTTATCCATTTAGTTGAGTTTTGTTGAGTTCTAATTCACTTGTATGAAAACATTATTTGAACTGAACAAGTGAACAAGTCTATGTACGTACCTTAATCTACGTTCAGTCAGTCATAGATTACTTACCTTGAAGGCAAAATTTTTCTATTCTTACGTTCGAGACAAAATGAGTCTTCGTGTCGAGAAAACGCAGCTCAACCGTACAGTCGGTGAATGCATAGAATACAGCAACAACGCTATTGGCAGCTATTTTATATGCGTTGGTGCAACTGCTCTTGCCCTGAATTTCACCACCATTAAGGTTATGCAGAAATGCGATACCTACATAAGTTCAACTAAATGCTTAATTATATGGCAGTGTCTCCTAAATGGTCTGCAGTCTCTTCTTTACATTGGCTACCTTGGCCCGATTATCAGTTACGGTTGGGATACACCCTTTTCACGATCCCCGCTGGTGCGACTTATTGTACCACTTTGGACAAACGGATCCACTTTTGGACAGCTGGTAATTGCAGTTCAGCGATTCGTTTTCTCCTACCAGCCAAAGCGAGCTGCTACCGTTTTCTCCTTGCAAAATACTATAGGATTCTGTATCGGCACAGTCCTATGTTCTTTGATCATAATGAGCATTATATTTCTTGCACGTGGCCAGGGTTACTTCAGTGTTTGCCAATTAATGTGGGTGGGATGGAAATATGAAACACAAATTGCTACAATGGCTTACAAAACATACCTTTCAGCTCGCACCGCATGCATCGTTTGCATTGCAGTTTGCTATGTCGCTGTGGTGAAGGTGATCAAGGGAAAAGTCCGCTCGGATAATTTATCAGTCAGAGCCGAACATAAAGTCACCCTGCATATGATCGTTTTGGTGATCATTAGATTCACAAACTTGATCCTGTGTAGTCTACTGATTCGAAAGCACAGCTTTGCATTAGGTCGACAAGCCTCAACTGTGCTTGCTGAGTCCAGCAAAATTCTGATTATCTTAGCTGATCCGATTGTGTATTTGATTGGTGCACGAAAAATTTTAATCGCTAAACTGAAACCAACGAACATTTTTAAACTGAAAGGGAAAAGCCTTGTTGCACCGGCATTGTGGGGTACAGAAACTCATGCAGTCACCCCTCACAATTGAACGAAATTCTACTTAAGGTGGTTACATCCTTTTGTGTGAATTTAACCTTTCAAGCTCGAATTCTTTATTAGAGTGGATGAAACTTTCTAGATATATTATTTTGGTGCTCTTTAACATTCTGGGAGCAGTTCTGCATTTTTAGGTGGAAAGATAAGAATTTCTCGGTTTCTGGCACTATACTCTCATTAGGTTGTCGACAGATCGAAGTCTTTGTTATGGCTGGATGAACATTTTTGCTTTTACAACCTTTGAGCTATCTTTAGTGGTAATGTAAGGTAAGGTAAGTGGTATACGCCAAAAACGATTTTGGGGGTCAAAAACGGCCATTTTCTCGGAAATTAGTTTTTCCAAAATTATTGCCATACCGTACGGACCGTAATTCCTTTATTTATACTCATTCGATACTCGGTCCAATTGCACATTTTAACGTTAATGCGTATTAACTGGAATTCATTGCTTTAAGCTAGACATTTGGCCCGAAAACCATTCTGACAAAACTGCGATTATTTTGTTTTGAACATCGATTTCTCAAAGACTGCACATGCACAACTACACAACTGCGTAATTTTGGCTGGATGAAAATGCGCACTATTGCGGAGGGACATTTTTCTTGGTTTGAGCTAAAATGTTTCCAGTTGCGAGAAAAGTCAATACAAATTGCAAAATTTCGTGTCACCGCACGATTGCCGGATTTCTGGAGTATTGAGACTTGCTGAGCCAAATCCAAACATGACCGTCGGCCCGCATGTCCTTCATATCATGGCACAAGAAGAGACTTTGGCC
Source organism: Trissonchulus latispiculum (assembly GCA_030248195.1). Classification (NCBI taxonomy): domain Eukaryota; kingdom Metazoa; phylum Nematoda; class Enoplea; order Enoplida; family Ironidae; genus Trissonchulus; species Trissonchulus latispiculum. The sequence continues at coordinate 7,937 of JASAND010017855.1, forward strand.
GATTCTACAGTTTTGAGAATTCTATGTTCAAAAATTTTTGGTCTATATTCAGCCTGTCAAATGTCAGTATGTCTAAAAAATTTTGCTATTTTTTTCTAAATTTGCTAGTTTCGTAAGCTCATGTTAATGCACACTTTATAAGCTTTAAAGCGATGTATAAGCTCTTTCTAACTCCCAACATAATGAAAGTTACAGAGTTTCAAAAATTCACTACAAATGCACTGCACAATAGGATACCGCCACCTTAAGTGCAGTCGTCATTTGTGCATTTAAAATTTTTTGGTAGTGATAGTTTGCTATGTAAGCAGCAAAGCAAAGTGCACACCTTTCGTTAACCAAGTATCAAATGCAAAAGTCAACATATATACGTTTACTCATTTGTAGATAAAGTAGATTTAGCTCAACCATTCAAGATTACAGCGCTGTGTAAGGTTTGAATGTTTGTGTCTGTCTGTTACCTGAATTTACGCGCGATATTTACAGCAAGCGCTAAGAATTGCTTGTTCATTTGTATATCTCAAATGTTGGTTATTATTCTGCCGGAAGCGTAATCTTTGCAATGGCTAAACCCTAGTTTCAGTCGTCGATTTTCCAATTTCCAGTTTCAGGCATCGAGCTCTGCTATTTTCAGTTTCAGTTTCAGTTTTAGGTGCTGAATCTGAAATATGTACTGACTGAAAATATTTTCAGTTTTAGTTTCAGGTGCTGAAACATCACTACTGGTAGGACAGTCCCGAGGAAGGGCCTTGCTTGAGGAACAAGGTTGTTAATTTAAAAATAACAGCAATTTTTGCCTAGTGAATCACACAAAAATGCTACGCTAGTGTTTTGAACCTCCAAGCGATTGCCCCGCACACACTGCTTGTTTCAAAACAGTAAAAACAAGTTACCCCTTAAGGGAAACAAAATATCGGGTACTCAGATCTTAGCTGCCTTCCAGCCATGTGCAGCCGTCGCGTTTATGTGCTCAACCCCCACTTTTTCCAAAGGTACATGTGCCAAATCATTCTGGCGATTGGCAACCTTGCAGCTAGGGGTTTGCCGCCAGCAGAAAATTTTAATTAATTATGTTGGTAGTTCTGAAAAAGTGGGGGTTGGGCACATAAACCCGATGGCTGCGCATGGATGGAAGGCAGCTAAGAACCAACGACCAAGTACTTATTTGACCACACCCATGCTCTATAACTTCGCCAAAAAGTAGGCCAATTGGACAAAGTTTGGGCAAAAGTTTAGTCCCCCCTTAAAAGGGAGTTGATACCGCCGTAGTGCTTGAAATTAGTGTACTCCAGTTTCGTTTGTTCTTCATAGTACAGGTTGTTTACTATAATTTTAGCATCTGACTTCAAATCCCTAACATTTACAGTTTCTGACATAAAAGAATGACCGCTCGGCCGTCCGGGCTTGTTATATTGCAGCAATTTTTATTGTTATCTTATTACCAAAATTGTAAAAGCAAACACCATGCTGAAGAAGGTTTCGATCTGTGTCCTGAACACCGCAAAGCGGACACTCTGACCACTCCACCACCTGACCTTTATTAATTGACCCAGTCTGAAAATTATGGTTTATCTGCATGTTATTTTTATACAATTTATTATATATCTAAATTTGAAATAAAGCAAACGCTAATGAAGCAATTATAACGCAAGTGCCAACTTTTCACACATTTTAATTGCAGTCTTAGCTATTTATTGATCTGCTAAACATCGGCGAATCGCCAAATAACGCCGCCTGGTTTTTCGTAATATGAGCAAGTCAGACAGTGATCGTTTGGAAATTAATTTGGAGAGCGAAGAGATTGAAGTAAACCGACTGACACAATGCTATAGAAGTTGCGAACTCATAAAGAAACTTTTGTGCGAAATAACCTGCGTACTATAGTCATATGTTGAGACTAGGACAGAAATCCTTCGTTCTAATTACAATTTACGTGCAAACCAGGATTTCAGATGGGTCAAGCCATTGCAAAAAATTGCCGCCTCCGGTGGTATAATAAAAAACAGTTTCACATGAAGCAAGTTGGGCAGTTGGCGTAGTTGTGTTTCGACTGGCTATTGAGTACATCCGCTAACTAGCAATAGGTTCCCCACTCCATTGCACACTGAACTTCAGGATGAAATCTTCTAGAACACATCCTTTGCAAAAATAAATTTATATTTAGTTCTGTCTAATTGTTCGAGGTCTAGTCACATTTTATTGGTTGCTTACTTTCCTTAGTATCCATCCACCGTACTTTTGAAGTCACAAGAAACACCATCGTTGCCTCGCTGTCGCACAGTACTGTAAGATTTAAAAATTTAGGATGAGACTAAAGCTGAAAGACAGAAAGCAGGTTTGTGAAGAGTGTGCGAAGATGAGATCCCTAATTAAGGGGGGGGGGGCTACGAATTTCACTAAAAGTTCGATGTTGGAAAAGCTAGCTAGTCTTTTGCCATATAATAGTATTAGGTTTAGTGTAAAATAGTTTAAAGTTTGAAAGAATTCCATGCAGCGTAGCGTCCTGTGGAGCCATCAGAAGTTGGTGTTGTCGGTCGAAAGCTCGACATGACACGTACACAAACTTTGCCTCGCCCTGATCGCTATGCGCAAGGTACGGTACCCAAATTTTCCAGAAATAGTACTGACATATAGCGCTTTGATATCGTGTAAAATAATCCTTAGATCAGTGTATACTTTTCTGTGCGATACAATCAAAGTGCGAAATATTGGGAGTTGTAGGTCTATACGGGTGGAGGTAAACTAACGTCTAATGAGCTGTGGTTTATCAAAGGAGCCCAACGTTGCTCCAATTAATACTCCAAGTATCTGTCTTAACTTATGTAAAAATGACGCGATTTCGTTAATCCCTGCGTTCGCAGTGCTAGATTACATTATCGATATTGTCGCTGTTATTTGGTGCCATTTCGAAGATGTGAGTTAATTACTCCAAAAGTACTGTGGCAGAATCGGCTGAAACCTTGCGCATTACAGGCCAGTGAGTGTACCAGGATGTGCCGATGGCTAGGTCACTAAACCTCGCTCTAATATTTAGAAATGCTAGATTGATTTCTCGAAGTATGGATGGCGATCGCTCCAAAAAGATCTGAGACAGTTGTAAGCGCATGCTGAACGAAGAAAGCGTGATATCGAAAAACGGATTTCATATTCGAATTTAGCAGGACAAATAACCCCTATAAGGACCTTTTCGGCAAAATGGGAGACAAAAAATTTTTTGACCCCATTTTTACTGCGCTTAGCTAGCTTTTCAGGCCTAAAAATAAGGGTTATTTCTTAACAAAAAGTTTGCCAGCGCACAAACCAGAAAACCAAAACTCTCGAAACTCACAGACAGTTTGCCCCTATTAGAGCCAAATATTTGGTAAAAAGCTGGGGTAGGCTAGGGGCTGTCAATTTTATTAGATCGTAAACGGCGCACGGTCACATCGCAACTTTTTGTCAAATATCAAACTTTGAGCTGTTAGCTGAAGAAGGAAGCAACGCTCGAAAGCCGAAATACTTTTAATATTTAGCACTAGCAACAGTTAACATTTGTGGCAAAAAGTTTCAGAATTGGTCAAACCGTTAATCCACCAGAACTCAGAAAAGCTTTTTCAAAAAACCCACTTTTCGCACCAAAATTTCGACTTTGGCGTAGTGCCAGAATCGATGTGTGTTAGATATAATAATGCCCACTACGGACTATTTCACCTTGATATGTTAGCTAATCATATGCCAAAAGGTAGGTCTCTCTGAAGAAGTTGGGCAAAACCGTTCGTAGCCCCCCCCCCCTTAAATTTGACAAAGGACTACATAATCAGATTCTTTAATTGAACGAACAATTTTCACAAATCAATTAATTTTTCAAATAAGCAAAGCATCAGAAAATGACGGCAGACCTGTTCAGGGTTCTCCTCCCCCCTACTAACCTCTAGTCTCGAATCCTGCTGAGGCGACGATGGTGAAGTCTTCCAAACAGAATTGAAAAGTGACCACATTTTCGAAAAGCTCACTCCCTTTTATAGTCAAAAACTAATTTGCATATTGTACGAAATTGTACTTTTCTGATAGCTAATTTTGGAAGCCAAGGTTTCTGCACAGAAAGAAGCTAGCTAAGTTTCATAGCCAAGACTTTTACACAAAAGTAAGAAAGAAATACTTTCGAATAATATCGATGAAATTCTACCATGCTGCTTCCCGTATCTCACAGTACTGTTGCGTGGTGTTATGAAGTTCCATGTCTTACTGTCCTAGTACATTTGCCAATTGTTTGTAGCCATAATGGCCAGCAAATGATTTATTGAATTGTCTTTCGCACGGACCCGTCTGTCTTTAAATCTAAGTTTTAACTGCTTGTATCGTATCGATGTCTAAGGCGTTCCATGACATAGTTTGTGTTGTCACGTTAGCGAAAAATTCATGATTATTCAGAATAATGGATTACAAAAAACCAAGCATTTTTGTAGAAAACTGAAATTCAAAGGTTCTAAATCCTAAAATTTATCTTTGATTTATTTCGAATTTAAAGCCTAAAATGTCTAACCTCTATTCTTCAACGTTAGAAAACTAGGCTACAAATATTGAAATTTTTCTATTTTCGGATATTTAGAATACAGAAACTTCTTGTGAAAGAAAAATTCCCGGCACTCTACATTTTTCCGATTGATGTCTAAAATTGTAAGTTCTGAATTGTAAACATCTGTCATTAACTCATTAAACTAAAACTGCAATTGTTATGATCTGGCTTTGTTACTGTTATCACTATTCATCTTGAATTGTTTAATATAAAATATATAAAGATCGTATTTCGGACATGGGGAGGGTTTTTGTTGCCGGAAGTTCAAAACTTTTGCTCTATTTTCTAATTTAATATTATGTTGATAGCTTAACATTGTCGGAATTTTTACAGTAAACCATGGGGTACTTTTGTTGCTTCACCTTGCCCTAACTGTTGATAGTGCAAATTGAACTGCTGTGGAAAAGATTGAATAGCTCTTGTGGAATTTCGTGGCTTGGGGAAAGTCTAAGAACTTCGAAATTAATATGCAAATTAGAAATTCCAGATTTTCGTAATATGCAAATTTAGGTAACCTATATTTAAGGGAACAATGTTAAACATGTTCGGTGATTTTTCTACTTTCTAATTTCCAAATTCAATTATTCATCAGGCTTGCAAACGGATTATAGGTATGTAGACTGATTGAAAAAAGGTTTCGGTGGATTTTTCGTGATCGCACACAGTCATATTTTTGTGTCATCTGTTCATCTGTGATAGCTGTGATATTTGTAATACATCTTGGAATCTCTGTCCTAGTTTTACTAAGAAAAATAAACATTGTCTTCGGCAATTTTTACAATAATAGGGTCAGCAATTTGATCAACGTTGATTACATGACGACATGTCTGACGTTTCACGTAGTGGGGAACGTCATACCAGAAACGAAGCGAAAAAGCACGTTGAGAAAGCTTTCGCTTTAATCAGTCACAAAGACAAAATTAAATACAAGCATTTAACTAATACGTGACTAGAAATATCCAATAATTGTGAGCAATTATTGACCAAAAATATACAACAAGGCAAACTAACTACAAACCAATGGATAAACAAAGAATAGATTTCGAAGACTGCATAAATTAGTTGAATAGAAATAACAGGGTATTTGAGTTTTGTTTCCAAAATTTTGTTAAATTTTGTTAACAGGAAAAGGCGGCAAATAAAAATCTTACCTACAAAGTTAAACTAAAATTGTTGAAAAGACTAAGATTTCAGAAATATCTTAAATCTATAATACAGAAAGAAAACATTTTCCAGTCCGAGAAAGCACTAAAACAAACAATAACGATACGACAAAAACGGAAGAAAAACATTGACTAGTTAATGTTGAAGTGAGCAATCTGTGGAACTGGAAAAATAGATCATGCTGCTGCTGTTACTTTGGTTCTGACTAATATCGAGTAAAGCGTCCAAATTCGCAGTAACATCCAAGATCCCGCATAACTTGGATTCGTTTCTGTGACCAACCTGACGGCGAACCCGGAAATCAAAATTGGGGCAATCCGGCAGCGGGCAAGGAGGTTCCTAAAATTGAAACAAAGAAGAAATAACAAACAAAACTTGCAGCAAACAAACTACTGGTATTATACCTGGCTAAATCTAGATTGCCATTGTTCCTGCCCTCATAAAACTCAAGTCAGTCAAGCTAAGATATAAAATATGTAGAAACCATGAAGTGTGATATATACCTTAAGTTCTTCGTAAAGTAATAATCCTGCAATATGTTCGAAATATAACAAAATTACAAACTCTCGTCAAAGCCGAGAAAATGGAGAAACCCCCGTCATTGCTCCTAGCTTAAATTCCATTTCATTCTAGGTTCGGTAATATGTAGCCTTACCGAAATAAACAAGTGCATACTTTAACTGTTATTGCAATTTGACACTGAAAATAGAGCTGTGGTCGATCTGCATATTTGAAGATATGCGTTTCCTGTCCGGCCATTAAATCCGTCAGATATTCCAGATTCCTCAAAAGGTAACGATCCAAAGCGCAACCACTGTCATCCAGCTGTTGAACCCGAGTGTCCTGGAATGGATTGCAACAAAAATGGCCAAAAACTTAATTGTATATACATAAATGAAATGTAGTTTTATTTCGGCCATTTTTCAACTAAAAATAAAGTGTTCATAAAATCTAAAGTCTTTAAACTTGCACTGTAGTAAAGAATAATTACCTCTGCATTAACTCCGGTGTCCACAAAACAGGAATGAACTGTCATGCAAAAAATATCCTCCGTTTCTGTATCACAGGTCCAGTTATGATACACAGTTTGACCAACTATTCCATATCTAAATAATAAAGAAGATGAAAGTCTTGTATGGGACGGTGGGACTCAAACCCACGACGTTTTGCACGCACAAGGCAAACGCTCTGCCAACGGAGCTACGAAGGCACAATCGCATGAAGCTTGTCGGAGTTCTTATACTATGCATATGCAGTTTATCTAAGAACAACGTCTTGTAGTAATGAACGCCTCGGTAGCCTTGGAGAACACCTTGGATTATAGCGAATGCAGAGTTATTCAGTATCAGTTTTCTCCCCGTAGAGAAACTTGAAAATTCGGTAACGCTTGCCCTAACCGGAACTCAGCTAGTGTGAGGAGGCTAAAAATACAAATTTAGCTCTTTTCGTTATATCAAATCAGTTGAGTGGCGAAATTGAAATCTTTTGTCATGTTTGAATTCTGCGTGGTCGATACCATACCGCGCCATACCCATATCAGGTTTTAATTAGATGGGTTAAAAGTTTGGAACTTGTAAAGCCACGGGCCACCAGCAACAGCAACACAATCGCTTCCAAATTAAATGAACATCAGTCATCGAATTTTTTATAATGCATTTTTGTTTTGCGTTCACGTTCACTTACGAAACAAGTGGATTGGACCTCCGTCCAAAATCTCGTATCGGCAAATCGGCATCGGAACCAGTTGAGTGTGAAAGCCAGCATCGAGACTTCCAATTTTGTGGATACTGTTTTGTCCGCCTCCATATAAAAACGCTGAACGGTATAGGCCCGGCCAACCGGAAACAGGTATGCCCGATTAATAAATTAGTCAATTACTTATACGAATTTTAATTAAGTAATTTTGTTTTTGTTTTGAATAAAGTTTGGTTTACACGCACCCCTAATCCGAATATCTATAAAAATCCTCAAGTGGGCACTCAAATGAACACTTAGTTTCGCTTATCGCATAGCATACCGGTTCTTGAAAAATAAAAATTTTCTCCGGAGCGGGGAATCGAACCCCGGTCTTCCGCGTGACAGGCGGAAATACTTACCACCATACTTCTCGGGATTATAACTAATCTCTCCGTTTTTGCTGCTGCGATTATGTGACCCAGCTGCCTTTTATGCTTCCATAATATACATGTATATTGGGGTGATATGTGGTAGTTTAATTTTTTATACAATGAAACGTATCAACGTTATCAAAGCAGCGCTACTCCTTTACTGCACATTGCGTAAGGCTGTAGTACTTCAAGTTTGAACTTCAGTTATGTACACTGATTGAGGATAGAGATCTGACCAGCTACGTGGCAAGGAGTGGTCGCATTTAGAAGGCTACACATCTGTTACATTAATTTAACTTATTTGGTAAGATTGTGGGTCGAAGGGTTGATATTTCATATAAATTCTTATTCCACCTAGAGGTGGAATATTTGTGATTGGCTTTGCCACTTTTTGAACTGAATCCTAGCGCAACTACATTTTCAGCATATCTTTAACACTGCGCTCGTATTAAATCTGGCTGTTTTTGTTTGGGAGGGGAGTTGTGTAAAATGTGTAGTTGACAATTTTGTTTGTATCCTTGTTTAGTTTTCGAAAATTTAGGGCTTCGGTAAACTTGATTTCAAAATTTTTAAAATTTACTCTAACAGGGGGGGGAAGGAAAGCTCAGCGTTATTTCTCACTTTCACCTGCAATTTTATTCCGTTGCCCCCTGCGGTTGAATTTAAGCTGCTCCGATTTTGGTAACTGGAGCAATTATGCAAATTAGTTTTCAATCTGCTGCTCATATTCTTATGCTGACGTAAGCAGAAACGGCGGCCTAAGCTTCTATGCTGCCAGTAGTGTTTGAGGCCGGGCGGCCTCAGCCGGCCACCGGCTGGAATGCAAACAAACAGTCAGAAATTTATATTCTAGATCATCAAAGTTTAAAATGAACTACAAATCTGGTTTTTGTCTGGTTTCTGCATTCAGTGTACACGTATAACTACATTGTTCTAAACTAACACCCGAAAATTAATGTCCTAGCAGTCATAATAGCTGCACTACAAACTGCTTCAGGCCGGTAGCCGGCCGGCCGGCCGCTGAAACACCGGCCGGCCTCAAACACCAGCTGCCAGACACAACGCATACATGTTCAAAAATGTGAGTTTGTAGTTAAAATGTTAAGTGATGAGAAACATTTTATACAACATTGATTTCAGTTTTGCAGCTTTGGGCTTGTCAAATAGGAGTGGTATGCCATCACTGCAGTGGAATCCTACACATTTTAGGGGTCTTCTTGTTTAATAAGAATTTGGATAAGCACCTACCACCCTTGATAAATACTTTTGCATAGGTTGTTTGAACAGGTCACTTGGACTTTTCTGTTTGCATTTGCGGAGTTATGATATAAGTCGAAAAGCTAAAAGTGCATATTCTTTTGACAAAATGCAAATGCAGCTTTTGATTATAGAAGACAGTCTGACTTTAGATGAATCCCCATAGAATCAAGTGGAGCAAATTCGTCTGTCACACCAGCATACAAAATGTGGAGGCTTTATCACGCCTGGGTAGAGGACGTCAAAAGCTAAGTTTACAGTCCAGCCCGTTTCTTATTGCTGGAAGATCAACAAACTTAAAATGTACAGGACGCGGCACTAGGCATGGGGAAAAAAGGACCCCTTGTGTCTATGGCAGCGTGTAAAGCAGTCAAGCACACACAGATCAATGCCAGTAGTGGAAGCTTTTGAAGCTAAAGCAGCAGCTCATACTTGCACTTAATCTGTCATTTCGACATTAAACCTTTGAATTTAGGTGCTTTACCGACCGCAATTTCCTTTACTTCCTATATGAGAGCTCGCCTCCCCTTCCACTCTTTTTTCTGCAGCCTATTTTGTAAATATGCCCAACGAGCGGGCACACGTAGCTTTCATCCATCTTAGTTGCCATTACCAAGCGGGAGGCAATAGTTATCGGGTGAACGATGATTACTGTCTTGGGCGTGACTGAAATAACCGTATGGTAGCACTCAGCTTGGAATCATGTTTTTGTCAGTGATCTTCGTCTCTCCGCCTCTTGACTGCGGTCTGCGGAGAGCACCACTGACGGGCCACTTTGTGTGCCTAGAATGTGGTTGGGCCCAAACAAAAAATTGGGGATATTTATATTTAGCACTAATCTTCCACAGATATCCACTTGTCCCAAAACCATCCAATTAATTTTAATTCCTTTGGCTTCATCTACTTTAAAAATCACTGAGTGTCTTTCGATTCAGCTTTCGCTCAGAGCTATGCTACAATTAAGCACTTGTACATATACCTTAGTGATAAACTGCGGATGAAAGGAGATAACCACAGTGGATGTGACAAATATCCCCGGCGGAGTCAGGGATCTGGTTCGGCGAATATCGCAGGTGTCGAACGGAATCGCGATTCCTGCAATTGTGCCTTCGCCCTAACTGTTTCGGCAGCTCAAATCATCGAAATGGCCTTTCACAAAAACATGACCGAAAAGTGAAAATCGGAGAGTAGTAATAGGAGGGAGTCTTATTGAAGGGGTTTTGGTTTTTGTGAAGGAAAATTGGGGGAGGTTGTGGCGGAAAATTGGGGGAAGGTTTTTGGTTTGTGGAGTTGGAGGGAGGTTCATGGGGTTGTGGAAGAAAATGGGGGAGGTTTTTATGGTAGTGGATTTGGGAGGAGGTTGTGGAGGAGGTGAAGTTTTACTCGAAAAAACTTATCTAGGGAGTTTTTGGGGTCAGAGATTTTAAAAATGACCTTAGTTTTGTTGTATTTCTTAACCTTCGTGCTGGACATAGCCGGAACCTCGGTCGACCCAAGATCAAGTTTCAAAGTTGTCCATTTTTACTCGAAAAAACTTATCTAGGGAGTTTTGGGGTCAGAGATTTCAAGAATGACCTTAGTTTTGTTGTATTTCTTAACCTTCGTGCTGGACGTGACGGTCGACCCAAGGTCAAATTTCAAAGTTGTTCATTTTCGCTCAAAAAACCTTACCTAGGGGGTTTTCAGGGCGGTAGATTCTAAAAATGAACTCAGAATTTAGCTAGGATGAAAGCTCCGCTCTGATCCTTAACCGGAACCATGGCTGACCCCACTTTAAATTTCAAAGTTGTTCATTTTCACTCGAAAAAATTTGCCTAGGTGGAATTCAAGGTCGTAGAATTCAAAAATGAGCTTAGATTTTTGCTAAGATCAAAGCTCCTTTGACCCGAACCATGGGAAAACGTTATCGGGAAAACTATATCTGGGTGCAGACTTCAAAAACAACCTCGGCTTTTGGTTACGACTTGAACTCCATGACCGTTCATTTTGACTGAGAAAATTTTGAAGGGGATCTGACAATTATCCTAGAATTTCACAAGGCGCGACCGCTAGTGATCGAGCATTTTGTACTACCAATTTAGCATACGGTGGCACAGTACTGTAGCGCGACAAACCAGTGGCAAAACAGGTTAACAGCCAATACAGGCGGATGTCTTTTTTTAATAAAGCACCGACAATACTGTATAATAAAAATATTATTCAGCAAAATATAGTACAACAACACTGTACAACAAAAATACTGTACAACAATACTGTACAATAAAAATACTGTACAACAACAACGCTGTACGACAACAACAACAACACTGCTCAAGAAAACGCTGCACAAAATACTGCACAACAATAAACAAAGTCAAATAATCTGTTAGACTTCAGAAAGTCACGAACTAGCTGAGCTACCCTGTGCTTCGAGCACTGTCGTTTGTATCTCATTTGCATGCCGCTGTGCACGGTACAACACGGCAGTCCTTCAACATCGTGCGTGTGGGTAGGTATATTCACGTCCTCAACGGAGTCATAAATGCAAATATTTAGGTGGTTCCAGAAAAGAGCCTGATCCATCTCCTTGAACAGAGATGCCACCGTCGTAATTATCATGTCCACTTGTCTTTCTCGTGGAAATTAGCAAACTCTGTCCATGATTTCCCATTTCGCAGGCACCATTGGAGTATCGTTCCACTCGAATCCGTCCTCCGACCGGGCCAAATAAAAGTAAACTTGTTGACGAGGGGTCAGCTGATGAAATGGCCCAGGGGCTGGAATATGAAATGCCCGTTGAGCAAAATTTCCACAGGGAAAACGTACGGCCACTGTAATTTCCACGGGCACTTCATCCATATTATGAATTCAGTCGTAAGTCATAGTAGCAAATCAATACAATTCATCGCAGCTTGATTACAATAGTGCACAAGTTAAAACGACAATACGCGCGCTAAACTGTGTACACTGCCTCAGGGTATAACGACATGTCAAAATGTAAATATGGTGAGAGCTAGGACTTAAACCACTGACTCAGCACCACTTTACGTGGGACCGGCGCAATGAACGCTAACGGTCGACTGCGGGTGGAGATCTTTAGTCCAGGCGGCTCTAACCCACCGACTTGCATCGCCAAGGGGGAACAGACACTTTTGGGGGACGCCAACGGGGCGCCTGACAAAAATGGGGGAAAACACGCACAAAGTTTAAGCTCAGATATAAATCAGCTCCGGACTACTCCCAGAGCACGACCTAACTAATTAGTGAGATCAAAACTAGTCAAGTAAAGTTAATAAAAATAAACTAAGTAAGAGGGGAGACAACTGAGCAATTTAATAGCACCCAAGCAAGGGGAATACAACAGAAAATCCCTTCTTGGCAATCCAGAGGGGGCAAACAGATATAGTGCTACCCACCAAATAAACAGTAACAAGGGATACAAAAAGGGGTGACAATCAGATGGGAAGGGAACCAGCAACTAATGGACTTAACAAAATTGGGGAGGAAGGTTAGCTAGTAAAAATGGACCCAGGGGACGGGGACAACCCCGCAGAGAAGGAGGGGGAAAGGATGGGGAGAGCTAGGAGTTAAAAACAAGCGAAAGAAAAAAGGGTTATAAACTAAATCGGGGGGTTAGAAAAAATGAGATTAGGGTATTTTTTGAAAGAAAAAGATAAAGAAACTCACAAGTGAAATCCGCAGAGAATTCGAGAGAGAGGGGCCCCAACTTTAAGGACCGGCCGTACGCTAAGGCAGAAAACTCCCAACTGATGAAAAGGTGACGTAATCATTAAAGGGTCTATCTTTGCTAAGCCAAAATAAATGCAATGTTAAGTTTACGCTCACAAATACGTTTCTACACGATTTTTGAAATATGAGCATAAGGTTAGCACTGCACATTATTTAAAGGAAATTTTTACGAACAAAATAACGCAAAGTCATCGGGCTTCCCAACAATTACAACAACATAACATTTAATGAAATTAGGGGGATTTTTAGGGAGTTTTTAGGGGAAAACTACGAAAGTTAAAGATTAAAAGGGACTTGGAAAGGGGGTGATAGCGGGGACGCTATTACCCACATTACATCTCCCCAGGGCTTAAAGCACGAGCCCCCGCGAGTGCCAGGGGAAAAATAAAAAGAGAGAAAAGGAGTTTTTAAGGGGGTTGGATGCACAGTTGTCAATAACGTATATAAAGTCAGTAACAAACAAATACGTATATATAAGTAGAATTAAAATAAGCTCAAAATTAAGGGACTTGGAAGGGGGAAACCAGCTTCGAATTTGTTAAAGCATTATTCTTTTTGAGAGATTAAAATAGGGGAGGAAGAAGGGAATGCCACAACCCACCAAGGTTTCGGTCATATAGTATGCCAGTTTTGTAGGGCTATCTCAGGTACGGTGGGGCTACCCCAGCAACCTATACGAGCGCCCTAGGGGGAAAAAGGGAAGGGGGTCACCTAGGCTACGCAGTCGAATCCTAGGCTCAAAGGCTGTCTCGGACGTATTTTTGATGGGGAAAGGTGGGGAAAATTTGACGAGAGAACTAGAAAATGGGTGATTGGCTTACACGTATACAGACCACATTTATACGCCATCACGCCCGTTAGGGCCTACGGAACACTTATACATACATTCATACAGAGAAACAGATATACAAGCCAATACCCGACGGTATATTTTACTGTAAAAGGAGGAGGGGGAAAAGGAAAGGGATTCAAGAACATGAAAAAAGCCTACGTCCGAGACGTAAATTTGCCACTCTGCGCAAATTGACCTACTTTGCGACAGTCAGGGAAAAGAGACCCTAGCGGCCCTACTTTGTTCGAACTGGGGGGGGTAACAAAACTGGCAAAATATATGGACTACCCCACATATGATCACAGACAGTGGCAAGAAAGGTTGGGTGGGATTTTTTGTCAACATAATATCTCAAAAAGAGGCGCTTTCTTTTAAGTGAAAGGTAAAAAATGGGGGAAAAGGGATTTGGTTGAGCTTAAAAGGAGGGTTTTTTGATTTGACTAAAGCAACAAAAACAAGAAAAAACATGCAAAATCACAAAAAATACACGTAATTATTTAAGGCAACAAATATAATGCTGAACAAAAATAAATGGCAGTATACATACGTAATAAGTTTTGGTTAAATAAATGTAATGTTTTTGAAAATCCAGGAAGATAAAATGTTAATTTTAAAATAGATCGAAGAGTGTTAGTTTTAAAACAAAATCCAATGAATTTAAAATGTTAAAAGTAAATCCTTTTGGAATGTAAAATGGAATGAATTTTTAAAATGTTAAAGCACCGTACTGTACATGTCATGACAAGATCAAAAATAGACTATGAAAATATAAAAGACATAACAAATACATATTTTATACAAAGTTTCATTATGCCACCAGACTTGCTCTTCTTGGGGTGATTCAGAGCTGGAAGGGACGGAGCAAGGAAGACGGAGGCTGCCCATCATAGTCCAGCTATTGGGGACAGGGGTCAAAACAGTGTCCAAATAGCACTGGCAAAACGGGAGTTGGCGCCATAAATCCAATAATAGCATAATAGAAATATGATCATAATAATCCAGAAAATTGAGGCCAGAATCCAGGGGCGGAAGCCGCCAGGATAGGAGCGCCACATGGGGACCGTAGGGGACGATACAATATACATAAAGGGAGCTGTCGATGGGCAGGATCAGGGAGGGGACGGATCATGAATAGCCCATAATGTCCAACGGTGGAACTCGCCAGAATTGGAGATAAAATGTTAGTAGGAAGGATGGGACGGAAGGGCAGGGTGGGACGGGAAGGCAGGGTGGGCAGGAGGAAGGAGGACAGGGGAGGGATCAGCCTACTAGCCGCGGAGGATCGGGGAACGGGGATCAATCGGAAAAGGCTCGTTCGCCAATTGGGGGAAGGCCGGGTTGTAATGGGTGATAGCTGCCACCGGGCAGTATACGTCCTTGGACTTCGGGTTGGGGTGGGTACCGGCTATAAAGATGCTATGGCGGTTAATGCCCATAACGAGGGGAGCCGCGCGGAGGCGGGCTGGAGGGTTACGAACTTCAAAGCAGGGTGGGTGGGGCTGACCACAACGGCGCCGTTCCGCCATGGCTCTGATTCGCTGTCGAAGGATGTCCTGGAAGGCGTAAAATTGGGCTTTGGTCAAGGGTTCGCGGGTCTTGGGTCAAGGATGAAATCGTCTAGACCGCCTTGGAGGAACCACAGGAGGACTTCCAACCAGATCCGCCCAGCGACGTTACTGCCGGTCCACACGGCGGGATTGTAGAGGTCCGGGTAGACGACCGGGTACATCTCTCCAATGGACGCGGCAGGTTGGCCGTTGATGAGGGAAGCCAGAACTCCAGTACCCCAGAGAGGGTCATCCGAGGACTCGGCAAACAGGTGGGTAGGGTAGGTAACGAGATACTCCTGGACGGATGGATTCTCGTACAGGAGTTCAAAGGCTATGCGGACCATAGCCCGCACGTTGAGGCCACCTGCCTAGTTGGCCTTCAGGGACTCTGGGGACGAATTCAGTATCTGGGACACCTGGGTCTTCACCGCGGTCCCTGGGGTCTGGGAGTGATGACGGATATATTGCACGGCGTCATCTCGCTTCAGGTAATCCGATTTGCGAGTGTGATACCCGTGCTCGCCGGTGGGGTAAAGATCGGGGGAATGGGGAATATGGATACCTCGTTCGGGGCGGTGGACAAAGGAAAGGCATGCCTTGTAACAGAAATAAGGGTGGGCGAAATGAGGACTAGGGACGTCGAGGACTCCCTCGACACCCGGTTGGTACCAGTGAAGATGGGCATCGGCCATGGCCGCTTGGCGGTCCATCTGTTTATAAGCTTCGGCCTAAACGAAGCGGAGGAAACGGCTGTCCGATCTGCTAAACAGATGGGTATAGGGAGTGATCTCAGGGAGACAGTCCTTGAGACATTGGGCATGGGCATGGGTACGGGATGCGGCGTCATGGAAGACGGTCACTTCGGGGTACGGACCGTAGGAGCCGGGGACTGGAAGGGGGGCAGGTCGCGCGGAACAATTGGGGATCCACCGGGCTGGCATGGACCTGCACGGTGAAAAAGGTCGTAATGACCGGGAACATGTCCTGCATCCGTTGGCGGATTTGTTGTGGGAAATCGGCGGGAAGTTCCGTACATGTGACGGCGATTTCCGCAAGCCAGGTTCGAGCCACTTGGCGAAGGATGGGCCGTATCGTGATAGCCTGTGGTAGGGGTAGGCAGCCGGGCAACATTCCATTGGTCGCCAAAGTCCAGATAAAATAGACACGAGGAGGGGGAACAGAAACCAAATGGGCTATCATGTCGGCGGTAGGGACTATGGGGGGAAAGGCTGGTAGACGGGTTGGGTAGGGTTTAGCACCCAACCGGGAGAAAGTAAAGTGACCGTAGCGTTCTGCTACCCGTATAACATGATGGGCATGTAGGAATTCCCGATAGGATGGCAAATTCTCCCGCGTGATGTTAGACAAGGACTGTTCTGTTTCCTCACGGGTCAGCGGAACGCCAGGCACCGGTTGTTTCGTCGGCTTGGACGATGAGGGGGCGCGGGATCGTGGCTGGCGCGCGTCGTCGTCACTGGGAACAAGGGTGGGCTCGGACGGCGTCCGGCTTGACGGACGACTAGACGGGGATTCCATTGGTTCGGGGCGCTGAGAGCCATAATAATGGCCAATGGACATTTGTCGAGTACGGGAGAGGGCATCGGCCGTGACCTGGGCCACAGCACGATGCCGGGAGCCGCTACACCGCCGCGTCTTGGTCGTATCTGAGCGGGCCACAGATGCAGACGTCGGTCGCTGGGTTATGGGAGGGGCTGGTTTAGCCACCGTCAAACTGAGCAGGGGTGGTGGGGTTGCACGCTGAGGACCCATGGGTGGTTGAGACGGCTGCTGGGTTTGCAGTCGCTTCGACGGCGGGGGCTGAGAACCTGGTCCAGTTGATGGCGTCGTCAACTGAGGGCTAGAGGTATCCATAGGCTGGGGGCCTGACGCTTGAGCTCGATCAGGCTGTGAGGATGGTGGGGTAGGGCGAGGGCGACCTACCGTAACCGGTCGCCCCGCCATAGTGCCGAACTGGCGCGGGGTAGGGATGACAGGCTGGCGCTCAGGTTGTGGCTGGGGTGTGATAAGTGGTTGGGACGGTCCCCCAACCGCGGCCGCTACTGCATTATCCTGTTTAAAGGCGAAACGACCAGCTACCGTGTTGTAGGGGATGTCGCGGTAACGGGGAGGTTGGATGATCAGGCCTGCCCGATCAAGTTCCGGTCCGGGCCGGGCCGGGGCCTGGAAATCACGGCGTTGTTCTCGCGCCGTGATCTCATCTCCTGAAATTTCGGCTGGGATGGTGATAGTACTAAAATACTCGCCACCAGGGTGCAAGGTATTAAGGGTTGCTACGATATATAGGGGGCTAGCACGGACTCGACCGTCGTCAGCGTGCCACAACATCATCGCCTCTCGCTAGGATAGGGAATCATTGGGTTGGAGGTGCCCTTTGAACTTGCCAGTGCACGGGCTGCCCGGCACGAGCGGCATGAACAAAGGCTGACCGATCGAACTTAGGGTACCGTCGGTCCAGAGCGGGGGTGACTAGATAAAGGCGCAGCTGGTCGCTACCAGCTTGCTGGATGGAATCCACCATACCGCGATTGAGCACACCGATACGCTCATCAACAAAATATCGGGTTTGGGTACCGCGTTCGGCCAACCGCGCCGCCGCCGTCGCCGGACGACGGTCTACGGTCTGTATGGTAGATATGGGTCGTGGCAAATAGGTATCGCGAGGGACCGGTATAGCCGTTGGTCCTGTCATCCAGGAGGAAACGGATGAAATGTTCGAAGATGGGTAGGGTATTTTCGGGAACTTCATCATAAATTTCAGGGTCGATGGCCAGCAGGTCCAGTTCATCTGCGCCTGGCATCACAGCTCGGGCGTTAATAGGTTGGACATTGGCTACCAAGGGACTGGGAACCTGGGGGTCGGAGCTGCAGTCGGGGCCGTGAGAAGGCGCCCGATCGCAACGGTAGGCTGGATCGGCCCCGCTGGAGAGGGAGGTGCAGTAGTGGCAACTGGCGGGTTCGTGGGTGCGGTGGACTCTTGGGCCACAATGTGGGGATAATGAACAAACTGAGGGAAACCCGGTGCCGGCGGTTGCAGGGGAATGTCCGTATCAGGAGAACCACGATAATATTCCATCTCGACTTAGGGGGCATTGGCCATAGCCAGGGCTCGCTCCAGGCTAGAGGCCAGGTCTTCGGAACCAACCGACGCGTCACCGGATAGTCACCGACGGTCTAGGTCCGAGATAGTTTGGTTAGCTCGCCCCGGGGCTACCCCAGGGGTCGCTTGTGATGGGAAAAGGTATTGGGACTCTTGTTGTTGCGAAGTCTGGCGTCTAGCACTAGGCACTCTCTGTGAGAATGAAGGATGAAGGTGGCCCGGTTGGACGGATCCGCGGGGTGGGGGTGGCCATGTCGACGCCAACGCCAGTCAATTTCGGCCCATGGGAGTTGAGGATAGTGCCATGGACCATTGACAAATATACTGAACAAGGGTAATGAACACCGCTTCGCGAAGGACATGACGGAGTTGGACAGGGGGATCAAGATCCAAATCAAGGGACCAAAGTGGCGCTGGACCAGGGGACGCTTGTCGATGGGGCCGACGAACATGATCTCCTCGTAAATGGCCTCTTGCTCCCGGCGTTGGCGTCGGGAGGGGCGTGCATCCAAAGCAGTAAATTCCAAGGCACGGTGAAGGGGGCCGGCACCAAGACGGCGATGCTGTTCGACATCTTCGGCTCCACAAGGGCCATAAGCAGCTTCAATTGTAGACAATTGGAGGGCTATCTGAAGGTCACGGATATTGACTTGCCGGGATGCCCGGTGAGCCAATGTGACATGGTTTCCCCAATCCCTAGGAACAGACCTGCTGTACTCACGGTATGGATCCCCTCCCCCACGGCCAGGACATCGTGTACGCTGCACACGATGTCTATACGGATCGGATCGGTAGTCAGTTTTGGCTACCGATCCGATCCGATCCACACCACTAAGCGGTTGATACAAGAACGAAAAAAATCGGAGAAATAAGCATTTTATTCCAAAAATTCGTTTTTCCATTTTCTTTGAAGATTGCCGCTTTTTGCAGCTTTGACTGGTTATTACTCGCGACTCGCCCAACCGAAAATTTTCTCGATTAAATTTTCACGATCACCTAGGCGTCCGCTTTCACCTGATATGTGTGGTATTTCAAATTTTGAAAGTAAGTTTTTTGAAAAATACCAGTTGACAATGACAACACCAATGACCAAAAATTTCGGCAAAGCAAATTTAGCAAAAGTGAGTAAAAATTACATAGTCATAAAGTTCAAGCTAACCTGAATCCAAAGATATAAAGGTTTTGTTGGTACGACTTACATTGCGCCAGCAATGAATTTGTATACAATATCCCTTATTTCAGCTGGGTTTTGGCTCTCTTTGATGTTGCCGCCGTGATTTAACTGAAACAGTGTAAACTAAGCAAAACCAGCTGAAATAAGGGACATTGTTTAAAAATTCATTGCTGGCGCAATATAAACCGTAACAACAAAACCTTTATATCGTTAGAGTCAGCTCAGCTTGAACTTTATGATTATGTTATTTTTACTCACTTTTGCTAAATTTGCTTCGCCAAAAAGTTTGGTCAAAAAGTGGTGTTTTTCAAAAAAATCATTCAAAATTTGAAACACGACACATATCAGGTGAAAGCGGACGCCTAGGCGGTCCGGAAAATCTAATCGAAAAAATTTTGCGTTGAGTGAGTCGCGAGTAATAACCAGTCAAAGCTGCAAAAAGCGGCAAACTTCAAAGCAAATGGAAAAACGAATTTTTGGAATAAAATGCTTATTTCTCAACCGATTTTTTTCGTTCTTGTGTCAACCGATGCATCTTCGGATGGGAAAATATTTCTGAATGAATGAGCTGAATAGCTTGAACGGTCCAAAAATTCAACGAAAAACCGATATTTAAAAATTTTTGAAATTTTAGAAAATTTTAAATTTCATAAAAATGTTCGCCTCGCTGCAAGGATTCCGAAAATATATGGTTTTATGGGGTTCCGACGTATATTTAGTTCACTGGAGGCCTTACAGATGTTGTACACACATTTTTGTGTCAGACTTTAGCAGAACGTTTGAGCTGACGGTATTCGTATATGGGTTTGAATTCAACATTTTTCAATTGTTTGGTTTACATCAATGCTGACTTCAGATTTGTTGACGGTAAAGTCGAATGCTGTACAGTGCCCCCCCCAGAATATATATTTATTTATAAGAGAACAGAACATTTATTAGTAAAGTTAATAATCAGAGCTTATTAACAGTAGTAGTAGTAATCGTACTCAAAAAGTATAAGCTGTTTCAAGTATTTTGATCAACACTTCATAATTCAAGTATCGAGCCGAGCCAACCCAATTTCTCGAGAGCCGTGCCGAGCCGAAACTTTCCGGCCCGTCCTTGTCTCTAGCTTCTAGTGCAGTGTCATTTTCTTCATTTAAGTTAATTGAAGCCGTTGTTCCTAATTTTTGTTATCTAGCTTACTGCAGAACTGCTGTCAGCAGCTATATTCTATGGCTTTGTCTTTGTCACAGTAAGGCATCTGTTGTTTTATGATATTTTTTATTCTAGCTGACTCTACTACGGGATCTAGACACCGAGGTGGAACCATTGACTAGTGTCGGCCAAGTCCAATAGTGGAGCGTCGGGGAGTCAAACAACCATTGAATTCGTTTTGGATCGCAGCCGTCAGAAGAGCAGTAATGTGTTTTACAAATTTGCATAGCCGAATTTGGTTATTATGTTGTGAAGCAGAGATGAGGACGGGCCGCATTTTTTGGGGGCGGCCCCGCTCGCTCCAAATTTGGTGGCCCGGCCCGCTGACAAAATGTTTCGGCCGGACCCTGCCCGCCAAAAGAAAATTTCGAATATTTACTAATAATATTATTTCAAAGACTTCAGTGCATGATAGAAACGACAAATTATGCTACGAAATGTAAAATTTTGCTGTAAAGCTACCAGAATGAGTAGATATTGGCTAATTTTTTTCAAATTAATTAATTAATTAATTTTCTAATTAATTAATTAATTTTCTAA
Source organism: Trissonchulus latispiculum (assembly GCA_030248195.1). Lineage (NCBI taxonomy): Eukaryota > Metazoa > Nematoda > Enoplea > Enoplida > Ironidae > Trissonchulus > Trissonchulus latispiculum. The sequence goes on from JASAND010017855.1 coordinate 29,158, forward strand.
TTAATTCTAATTTCACCACATTTTCTGGAGTCGATCCGGGCCTTTGCAGCCCGCTCAGGCCCGCAGTTAAAAATTTTCGGCCCGGCCCGGCCCGGCCCGGCCCGATAACCAATGGGTCTCGGCCCGACGGGCCGACATGCTCATCTCTATTGTGAGGGTTGCAGTTGTAGTTTGAACAAACGGCATAACGGCTGACAATCAATCAGATTCAGGGGTATATAACGGGGGAGTTCCCCTTCAGCACTCGCATACACCCCCGCATCCAAGTTACAGCTTCTAAAAACTTAATCCTTAGGCTGTTGAAGGTTAGCCTGAACTGTTCTGCTGTAAGTTTTTCAAATATCGACCTGTTAACTTAATGTAAAATGTTATCCCTCATGACTCTACTGCACGATTGCGTCGGTCTAAACTGCAGTTTCAGAGGTTTTAGCGTTGATGCATCAATAATAAATCTATTTTGGGAACCTATACATGTCGTGCTGGTTACACAAACAGTGAAGGAAGAGATGATGTTGACCCCTACACGGAGGGACTGACGATCAATTTCATTGATAACTGTGAGGACGGCCCAGTTGAACAACCTCGTGCAAGGGAAGGAACAGATACCACAGTCACGCTTAAATGCCTTGGTATGTAAATAACAAAGATGTACATATGTAGCGAAGCTAGTAAGATTCCTTACCTACTAACATCGTTACCACACCCAGACGAAGCAGGTGCGGAGACCGTGGCACAGATCGATAATTGACCGACTACAGGAGGCGGTCGGGACAGCCTCGCCAGACAATATACGCAGTAAACAATCCTACCTTAAGGGCGAGATGACTCGTCCTCTCACTCACTCAAGACAAGACTACCTACCTAACAGGAGCTCAGTGAAATACTAAACCTAACAAAATACACTTTAATAGAAAGAACAACAAGTTATTATAATAATATTAGATGGGCTGAGCCCTCAATTATACAACAGTTATACAAAAGACTTACAGTTTACAAGACCGCGTGGCCAACGTACCAATCAATAGCTCTGGGGAGAGCTTTGGGGGAGCAGCAATATAATACAATAAATGGGGGGGCGGAGCGTATTATAAAGGGGCGACTGCACAGGGCGAAAGAATAACACACAATGACTAGGCTGTAAACAGGAAGCAGTCTAGACAGGCATGATCATCACGTGACATACGGAGAGACACACACAGCAGTAACAGATAGGGTGACTATGTGTCAGCCCTATCCGTTACACCTCCCCAGGGCTCGTCATCCGAACTTCCGGAAGGATCAGATGACGATACCCTTCAGGAAACTGGTGAGCTGAGCTCTCACAACAAGTACAAACAGTACAGAGCAATGATGCTACATATAACAGACAAACTGTCAACTGCAAGTCACAAATGCAATGACTAAACTAAACTAACTAGTCAAAATGCTACGTACACGTATATATTAAAAATACAAAAACAAGTGATTATATACGGCATTGTACAGTTGAATAAGCATATACTAGCGATGCCAGTAACAGTCACAAAATGAAGAATTAAACATATGTTATAAACATACGTATTAATAGAACCATATTAATATTGGGAATCAGTAGCGTAGGTACAAAAAATTTTCAGGGGGGGCGGTTTTGTCCGAGGACTTTGGGGGGGGGGGGTAAAATTTTCTCGTTTTGCGTAACATGCATAATGCGTATTATACTGCAAGTTGTCCTTTAATTCAAAAGTCTTCAAGCCCCCCAGAAGTTGAGAAAAATTTTTAAATTTCGCCATTAAACGTTACTGAAATATTTACTTCTTTATAAATGATTTATCAATTGATTAACAAACAACATTTTGTACCTTTATTTGCTATTTTCTACGTTTACTGTTTTGTCCGAAAACCGAAACTATTAGAATGTTCCCATTAAAGAACTGCGTATTCTGATCATATCAACCAATTATGTCAAGGCTGATAATGTTAGGAATAACGCAAATAACAGCAAAACTGCAAAGCAACTTATATAAATAAACATTGGTTAGCATGTTTAATGAAAAATAATATTTTTAATAATCGAAATAACCAAAATTCGCGCCGGAGGCGCGAAAATTTTTTAATGGTGTAGAAAATGCATCAATATTGAGCTAATTTAAGCATTAATGTATAATTTGTGTATGTTTCTAATAAAGTTAAACGCCCGCGCTCCGCGCGGGCGTAAAATTTTTCTTTTGCCCAATTTTTTCAGGGGGGCAAAGCCATTATTTCGGGGAGGGCGGCCGCCCCCCCCGCCCCCCCCCCCCGTATCTACGCTAGTGTTGGGAATGGTAAGTAGCTTAATATGAAAATACAGTTGACTTTCCAAAGATAACTCATGGGAAAGAGGAGTTACCCTCCTTTGGAATGTATAGTCAAACGAGTGCGTTAATAAAGGTTAAAAGAAGATAAGTTGAACTTTCAAATAAAATAATTAATTAAATTAAGTTTAACCAAGCCGAGCTAAGGTTGATCAGGCCTTCTCTCAACGAAGCAAACAGCCTATGATAATAATAATCATAATAATAAAATAACCAGAAAATACACACCGTAAAGGTGAGGGAAACAAAAACCCACCCTCCATGGTCAAAATTTGTATTTTCATATGACGATGACGTCACTGTTTTTTTTCGACTATAATTGGCATATACATGACAGTTATAATTACAAGGCAGTATGGATTGAATCTTCAAAATAAAGCACTGGGCATATTATGAGCAAAGAAATTGGCATAAAAAACTAATAGGAAAATACGAAAAATGATTAACATACGACATAGTTATGAAAAACACAGGCTCATAAACGACTACGAAAAATTCTAGGTTCGCAAAAGTAACATGAAAATTACAGGTTCTCAAAAAAATACCAACTAATACTGAAAAAATACGTACGTAGAACAGGAAATTATAGTACTGAAATTACTCAAAAAAATGAAACTAAGTAATAATGAAAAATACGAATAACTCACAAACTGATCACATTTGTGAGGTAAAATACAAAATAATACATGGCATGGAATGTAGAAATTGAAGTGACACTGTCACAACAAAACTGATAAAACGATGATCAATATAGCGATCAGGATCCAATGGACCAAGTGAAGAAAGTCAAAGCCAGGTTCTGGCATTGGCTGAGCCGTCACATGATGGGTGACATGGATCAAACCCAAACGGATGCCAGAAGAAAGAATGTCATAATCAGGGAAGTCATCTTTCCATGAAGAAATAGTGTTGTGCTTTCTGTGTGTGTTTGAGTGTAGTATTTCGTCTGCATTCGACTATATCAGTATTAATCGTATTTTTGTTAATTGTAGTGGCATTACCTTGCGTTGTTTGAACAACTTACCAATATTGTTTGTAACTAATTAATCTCATTATCTACAGTCTGTATCATCCTATCCTCTTTCCGTCTGCACGTAACTGTTGTACATTAAATACTAAAATTCATAGGTTCTGTAGTCCCTTTTGCTAGGAACTTAGGATTTAGTTAGGTCTCAGTGTGGCTTTAGTTAGGACATGGCTTATATCACGCTGGCAGAGCTTGTACCCGTCTTATCTAACTGTCAGCTAGAGTGTGAAAGTTGCGGTACAGAGTTGACTGTTAGTTTTGAGCTAGAGGCATTCCAGTACTTGAGCGAAAAGACTTCGTTTGGTTCATCCTATTGTAGTTTGTGGTTGTCTACGCCCTTGGAACGTAGACCAGATTGTTCAGGGAGCTTACGAGGCTATTCCAGGCACTGAGAACTTTGTGCCTAAATATTTCCCCTGGAAGTGTGACAGTTGTACTGAGCAAGAGGTGTTGATCTTTTGTCTGATTCCAAAAGATACTGATCTGTGGGCATCTGCAGGACACGACAGTTGCTCACTAGACGTGTATTGGCCTTAAACGGAAACGGAGCTAGGAGGAATCGAACTCACGACCTAACGCGGACAAATCCCGGATTGGGTAGACCAGAACCAGGCTACTTAGTCCGAAGGATCTAAGAGTCGACCGAGTCGTCTCCTCTGTCCGCACCTCTGCTAGTGCTTTGAAATCCAGCGTCGCTGAGCAAGGGCACTCGCTAACCCCGGTGCTCTCTCAGCCTCTTCAACTTTCAGTTTAAAACCAGTGCTTACTAGTACAATCTTTTGGAGCCTAAAATGATATAAAGTTTACTCCTTTAATTTCACCCGTAGCACTACACTTTTGCTTGCTTTTAGAAGGACTGTGGAGAACAGCAGTTCAAGGGAATCTTTGAGTGCCTAGACATGCTAAACCCTGAGCAAAAAACTGTTGAACATTTTCAACGTTTCATTTAATTTCATTTCATCAACCTTTCATTAAATCATTAACATCTCAGCAAAGATTTCCCAAATGCATTAAGCTCACAGAAACATGTGATAATATGTAATGCTGAACAGTTAAACTTTATTTGCGATACTAATAAATTCCTCAAACTTTATGAAAAATGTTCAGACATTTTTTCTAAGTATATTTTTGTTCTAAGCAAGTATAAAAGATTCTTTTTTAAATAATAAGGTTTACAATTACTGAAAATGTATGTGCAGCGGAAACTTAATCTTTTGCACAAAATTATGCTTGTTACACTACACCCAATTCGTAGCATGAAATAAAATTCCAAGCGTATTCAGTTTCCCTTAGCTTTAATAAGTCACAAAGAAAAATACAAACTACAAACACTTAACTAATACATGGCTATTGACTAGATATATAAAAATTATTGTGAGCAATTATTGGCCAAAAATATACAGTATAATACAACAAAATGTCTACAGACTGGTGTATAGGTACACCAAAGTTCAAACCAAACTTGGACTAATTTACTGACTAAACTAGATTAATGACGTTTTTAATTTTTACAAAATTGTTTTAAATCTTGTTGCCAGAGAAAGGCTGCAAATCAAAATCTGACATAAATATTGAGAGTTGAAAGAGTTGAAAATACTAAAATTTCAGAAGAATATTAAATCTATCATCCAGTGCTAAAACACTCGGGAAAGCACTATAACAAAAGAAAACAATACTACAAAAGCAAAAGAAAAACATAGGCAAAATATGACTATTTGATTTTGAAGTGAGCAATCTATGGAACTGGAACGATAGATCATGCTGTTGCTGCTGCTGCTGCAATTCTGATCCGGACAAAAATCAAGCAAAGCGTCCAAATTTGCAGCCACATCCAAGATCCCGCTAAATCTCGATTCCCTTCTGGAGATAGTCTGACGGCGAACCCGGAAACTTAAATCAGGGCAATCGGGCAGCGGGCAGTTATCGCCAGGCTCCTGACATAAAAACAGATTAAAAAGTAATCAACAAACAAACAACTATATAAACAGTAAACTACTGCAAAGCGAATTATTACATCTGATTTGATAGATGAGCGAACACGTACAGGCTAGATTGACAGTGTTGTGCACTGATCACTGATCACAAATCTTGTCAGCTAAGCTAGACCTGTTATACTTTCAAGCTCTTCTCAATGTCTTAAGCCTGCTGTATGCTCTAAGATCAAACATCAAAAATTGTCATTACTCTAATCAAAGGACATATTGTGTCTGAGAAATAAGCGTTTGCAAATAAAAAATCAATAAAAAATTAATAAAATAAATCAATAAACGCCTACTTTAACAGTAATTGCAATTTGACACTGAAAATAGAGCTGTGGCCGATCTGCATATTTGAATACATGGGTTTCCTGGCCTGCCATCAGATCCGTCAGATATTCCAGATTTCTCAAGAGATAGCGATCCAGAGCGCATCCGTCTTCATCCAGCAATTGAACCCGGGTGTCCTGTAATAAATTGCAACAAAAAACGCAAAAAACATAATTATACAAAAATAAATACCTATAGTTTTTAAGGCAGTTTTTAATAATTAAAAATCAAATATGCATAAATTTTATTTTTGAAACGTCCTTTGTAAACGATGGCTGCTACCTCTGCATTGACTCCGGCGTCCACAAAACAGGAGTGAACTGTCATGCAAAAGATATCCTCCGTTTCTGTATCACAAGTCCATTTATGATACACTGTTTGTCCAACTATTGCATATCTGAAACAATCTTACAAAGTTAAAGCTCCTATCAGAAAGTTGAAGTGAAATAAGTCATGTGATGGCAAAACTACATCAACTGTTTTATTTTTATTAGCTGTATTTGTTAATACTTCCACGGAATTATACAAAAGATCGCTCCTCCCCCGCCGCAAATTCTGAGTTACACAGTTACTGAGTCTTGTTATTTTATGGCAAAATTTAACATTTCATAGCATAATTTGCCTCTCCATCCTTCATTGAAGTCTTTGAAATGACATTGTTAGTAAAATTTTCGAATTTGTCTATTGGCGGGCCGGGCCGGGCCGGCCGGGCCGAATTTTGGTGCGGGCCGGGCCGGCCAGGCCGAAAAAATCCGGCCCGTGCTCATCTCGAATCCCCATAGGTCTCCTAAACAAGACCGCGTTGGCGTTTTGGTTATCGCGTTGGCATTTTGCCTCAAAATACGTCATTTTCTCAATTTTTTGGATATAATGGTGCATAAGTCGGGTGAAAGCCGAGCTATTCTAACCAAATTTGGTGTGCCGATTCAATTTGCACATATGAAAGGAAGATGTGTGCTAAAGTTCACTGCAATTGCTGGTGTTTAACTGTGGGTGCATAGTTTTATTGCGATAACGGAAGCCTATAGTGAAATAATGGCAAATTTTCAAATTTTTTAAATATAGCCAAATTTTATATCAAATTGAAGCTCTCGATGTCCTGAACATTTATCTCCTTGCACCTAGTCTCTACAAAGCAGTATGAGAAAGATAAAGCGCATTAAAGTTTGAAGTAAATAACAGTCGGAAGGAGCTTGATCAAATCGTTCAAACGCCGTTTCTTGCTCGTTGCTTGGTGTATCATTGTCATTTGCACAGCAATAATTAGCCCAAAATAGAGGCTTCAATTTAATGTATTGGCCTCAGTCGTGTTTGTCGCCGAATTTTTCGGGTCGCAGGTGCTACATACAGTGATATGCTTTGTTTCATTCCTTGTAACATCAATGGTACATTATAAAATATGATGAGCGACATGCACTATGTATTATAAGCCTATTCCTCTGCACGCTATTGGTCTGCCCCCTCCCTACAGCTGCGCCCACTTTGCCCATATCTAATGAACGGGAATCGAGCACTTGCTTGTAGTTATGTACACTGACGTGTAAGTCATGCACGCTTAGATCCCTACACAAACCGGCCCCCGTATACTATAACATAGACCTCGACCTCCCGCCCACCTCCTCCTGATAGGCGCCTAAGATAGGGGAGGGGTCGAGGTGTCTTGTTGGGCGTTGGCCGGATTTTTCGTCGGCGACGCTGTTCGTTGGCCGGCCGGCAGCCAATGACCAGCCAAGGGCGGGGTAACTTGCAGAATTTAGCACCAGATGGGAATTTTTCCTGAAAATCCCAAGACTGCAGAAATTTTGTTGTTTGTCTTATTTTAAAATTAGTCAGACCGCATTGCCGGCTTTTGCCACGCGTTGTCTGACCGTAACCAACCAAGAGTCGGACAAACTCAGCAGTCAGCACTTCTGAGCAGGGTTTTTTGGTTTTCGGATTTGCGTCAACCTTGCGTCCCGCTAAATTTAAGTGGCGTCCCGTTAAGAAATTTTACGTCCAGGCAGAATCTTGTTTTAGCGTGTTTTTAGTGCTGAAAATTGTTTTATTTATGAAAATTTCGATAATTCCTGCAGTGTAACGCTATTTAGACTATTTAGAAAGTAGATGTTGCTTAACTATACTGCACGATTACCTACAGAATATATGAAGATGCGTCCAATATACATGGCAAGGGGTCTGGGGGACGGAGCCTCCCCAGAAGTTGAAGAATTTTTGAAATTACAAAATAATCCGTAGTGGAAGTGTTTTAAAAGATTTTATTTGGCATCTGTTGCATCTAACAAATGCCTTGTGTAATTTTCGATAGTATTGACACACATTATTCCGATATTTCAATGTTAGTTAAACTAACTAAGGTATTAAAAATTTATGAAATATTTAGGAAAATCATTGAGAAGAAAGGTAGTAAATATTAAAACATACACTCGGTTTAGAAAACTGAGAACTACACATCCTTAATAATAACAAGAGTCCATGATTTTCTTCTATATATTAGAAGAAGAGTAAGCCACTAGAGGGCTCCTCTTCTTGGCATTGCGTAACGGTGCTCCGACCACAATACCCGAATGTTCCCCCGTTTGGGGGGGGGGTCGCCAAATCATACCCCCTCCCCGTTTGGTGGGGGGTAGGCAACAGCCAATCAGATTGCAGAAACCCCCTCCCCGTTTGGTGGGGGGGTAGGCAGGCTGATTCTGGCTTTTGAAAAAGGGTCCCCGTTCGGGGGGGGGTCGACACAAGAGGTCCCCGTTGGGTGGGGGGGGGTATGCAAAAGGGTCCCCGTTTGGGGGGGGGTCACAAAAAGTGGTCCCCGTTTGGGGGGTCGCCAACAGCCAATCAGAATGAGCGAAACTTAGCTTGCTTGAGCGACCCCCCCAAACGGGGACCCTTTTTCAAATAGAACAAAAAATACCGTAATCCTCTGCTCTACCCCCCCCCAAACGGAGGGGGGTTGCTGCAATCTGATTGGCTGTTGGCTACCCCCCCACCAAACGGGGACCTCTTTTTTGGCTACCCCCCACCAAACGGAGGGGAGGGTATGCGCTGTCGATTGGGTCGACCCCCCCCCAACGGGGGAACATTCGCGTATTGTGGTCGGAGCACCGTTACGCAATGCCAAGAAGAGAAGCCCTCTAGTGGCTTACTCTTCTTCTTAATAATAGTGCAATTATGCACTCTTGATAATAATGAGCACCGGAGGGTCTGGGGGCTGAGCCCCCTTAAGTTGGAGATTTTTTGAAATTACGGATTAAATCCGTTGTGGAAATGTTTAAAAAGATTAATTTGGCAACTGTTACATTTATTCTGACTGAAGCTACTAATGCATTTTTTGTGTTAATTGCATCTGTAAAGTTTTGAATTTTGAATAAGTCAGTATCAATAAACAAAGAAGCTTGTATGCCTCGTGTTGCATTATTCAACTGCAATACAGAGAAGCATTTGTAAATACTATTAACCATACATGTGCTTGGGGGGTTTGACGGGAGTTTTCACCCGCCCCCCCCCCCCACAGAGGGGTCCCTCGCTTCCCCCCCAGAATCCGGATTTTTTCGGTTTTTTGGGCAAAAGACCGGAAAATCAGGTTTTCCGGCGGAACCCCCCACCCCCAGATTTTCCCTTTTGCACATGTCTGCTATTAACGCTAGTTACGATAAATTCATTGTAAATTGCTCGTGCATAAGCCTTTTGTATTTTAAAATTTTAGAAAAATGGCAGTCTTGCATTATTTCAAATTTCCAGTTGTGTATTTTTTGCGAAAAACGTTTTTAGAAGAACCAAAAAATTTACAGTTACAAATTTGTTAATCTCGGGGTTTTGCTTTATTAATAATCTTGATCCTGCTAGGCCTGTTGAATGAGAACAATATAAATGTTCACGATTATGCACCTAGTATGATCTGTAGGTAGTAAGTAAGTGACATTTACGACTTCGAAAAGACCTGATATGGATGTAGGTGGACAACAACTTAACAAATAACATTGAGTAACATTGAGACATGACCTCGCACCTTCACATTCGATGTCAAGGTGGGAAACACCGGGGGTCTGGGGGCGGAGCCCCCGGACCCAAAGAAATTTTTGGGAAAAAAACGGAAAAATTGGTACTGGAAAGATTTAAAGTTTTTATTCTTACAAAAGTGAATTTTATCCCGAAATAATGTTGTGTCTAGCTTGCCGTCCCGCCAAAATTTCATGGCGTCCAGATAAGAAACTTTGGACATCTAGACGCAAAAAACTCTGTTGGCCATACCGTAGTCTTTTGTCATCCTATGTGCACACGTCTTCGAAGCCCTTAGCGAGGCATAGTGGCGTAAATACTAAATTGTAGGGATTTGAACTGCAATATCTCTTAACTGGATTGACCCTGGACTCTAAAAATTTGTCTAATTTTTGGACACATATGGGGTAGATCATACCCTAAAATGAGCGAAATCGGTGACTATAAAATTTGGTACCCCCGACGACCCCCCCCCCCCCTTAAGTACTCAGCCGTCCCCCGAACTTTGAGACTAGTCCTAGTCCATTACTGGCTGATTGATTAGTGATTTGGGAATACCTTTTCGTATTTCCGAAATTGTTCGTGTTTTCCGTTCACAATTGCTAGCTACTTACGAAACAATCGGCCCAGTGGGACCTCCGTCCAAAATTTCGTAGCGACAAATTGGCATCGGTACCAGTTGAGTTTGGAAGGCAGTGGTTAGCATGGATACTTCCAGTTCTGTGGATACGGTTTTGTCCGCTTCCATGTAGAAACACTGAACGGTATAGGCCCGGTCAACCTGAAACAAGCATTTCCAAGTAATTAGTTAATTAGTTAATTATTACTTTTTATGAAATTTAGTTGAATAAATTATGAATTAGTTTGGAATGAAATTTTAGTTGGATCTTTTGCGCTTTCTCCCTAGCCCTAACTTTTGATTTTTTACCAATAACTTTGGTATGTGTTCATATACTGGAGGCTGATAAATTCAAAAATTCAAAAATTTTAAAATTAAAAATTTTTATTTAAAATTTTTGTTTGGTAAGGGGGGACTAAGGGTAAGGGGGACCAAAAATTTTTTGAAAGAATTTGCTGAAAACTTGCATGCATGGGTTTTCTGGGGCGCTGAGCACGAATCTGAAATCCGTTTTTCGATTCAGCTTACCTGTTAAGCTTTCAACTTTAGCTTATATTGAGCTAACGAAACCCTTTACCAAACTAAAATTTTAAATTTTTGAATTCATCTGCCTCCAGTATGCACCCATACCAAATTTCAAAGTTGTTGGTCAAAAAATCAAAAGTTAGGGCTGGGGGGGGGAAGCGCAAAAGATCCTTTTACTTATACCCCTCCCCCAATCTATAGACCAAAAGCGTTTACCAAAAACTAAAAGTTTCTCCGGAGCGGGGAATCGAACCCCGGTCTTCCGCGTGACAGGCGGAGATACTTACCACTATACTACTCCGGATTGAAATAAATTGTCTTTTTTGCTGCTACGATTAAGTGCGCCTATGTGACG
>JASAND010017856.1:0-19347 GCA_030248195.1 Trissonchulus latispiculum
CATCACTTATTTTGATCGATCAGTAAAATAACCTTTAGTTCACAGGTCATTAAGCATTGTAAATACAGAAGGGAGAATTACTATAACAACGCAAAAATTTTTGATACAAAGATTCCTGGCAAACAAAAGTAGACTAATGCCTTAAGGCTCCTATCTGACTTGCTGTAATCTGCGGTCGATTGATCTAAACTGATGACGAAGATTAAAAAGGATTCAATTGTCAGTTGGGTTAATCAAGCTAGACGTATGAAAAAGTAAGTCTAACGTTGCTTCAAAGCTTGTTTGTTTTCTGTTGCATAAGAGTTATGGAGAATGTCTAACAATTTACATAAGGCAATGTTGGAAAATCTAGTGTGCTTTCTAGTTTGTTACTGTTTCAGAAAAGATAGAACGATAAAACAGCCACGTATTCACGGGATCCACAAGGGATACAAAGAAATCAATAAAATATCAAAGTCCAAAACGTGAATACCCAAAACAATGTTCACCTTTCTTCCACTACCGGTTTCGGGTTCTCAGACGACCCTTCGTCAGGTGGATCCTGTCCCTTCTGCGCTGCAAACTTTCAGGAAATGGGAGGGTCGGGGACAAAGTTATTGACTGATGGACAGGGAGGGACCGCGATACAGATGTCCGGGAAGCTCCAGGTGCCTCGGGACGATTCGGGGCAACGTTCTGATTCGGGGGGCCAGGGGGACGGGCCGTGACTGTGACACAAATGTTTGGAGGGTTCTAGGGGGCTCAGGACGGTCTTCGACAGAAATGGATGCTAGTAACTCGAGACCCGGGGGGCTGGGACTTGTTGAAACGAAAGAATATGCTCCCAATCGATTCCAAAAGGATAGTCAGTAAAAAGTTAGCTTGATCCATTGTTTTCTTTCTTCTTTGTGCAAGTTTCTTCTTCGGCAAAGTCATTGCTGTCACTCTTAAATCATTTAAATGATGGTTGTGGTTTCTGAAATCACAAGATAAAGGTTTACTAGCATCCATTTTGCGGATATCGTGCCAAAGTGGCCAAGAAATCTTTGGAAGGAATTTCAACTTTCACTGTGACGAACACCCATCTATCTCCGCCAAATGCACTATTCCTGAAATTTTACAGTCAACATTTCCCTTGATTGGGTATTCCAGACTTCAGTGACAGAGCTCTTGGATGGGACCTCCCCTCCTTGATGACGGGACAAGTGAAACACAGTTTCGGCTATGATTTGGAGGTACCACCGGGCTCGTTAGCTTGAGTTATTGTATCAGGTGCCAGGCGTGGGAAGCTTGTCCCTGACGAGAATATTACGCAATATCGGAGGTGGCCTCCAAAGTGGTTTGATCTGCAGTTTTTAGTCCAGTCAAGAAATGTTTATGTCGCTACAAGATATTCCTGACGCCATCTAGATCGAGATGGTAAGGTAAGACAAGGCATACTGTCCTCTTCCCTCGTTTTCAGGATCTGGGAGAACCTTCACTGAGAACGAACTGTTCTCGGCTACAGGATAGGGCCTTCGTAATTCTGGGATGAACCTTGCCTCTCGGGTACCCTCTTTTAACCAGATCTTCCGGAACGGCCTGACTGTAGGCTGCGCAATAGGTCAACTTGTGCTGGAGAGGATGGCATGACTCGTAGTGAAGATATTGCCTAGTGTCAGTGGGTTTCATAAATAGATCAAGTGACAATTTGGCCGTTGCGTGGTTCAACTGAGACATCCAGGAAGTTGACTTTGGTAATTCCAACATCAACTCCCAGTTTGATGCTAGGATGACGGGCTATTCGCTAGACGGAGAAACCTGTCTAGCCCATCTCGGGAGCCCTTCCAAACAATAAAGACGTCGTCAAAGTGAGGCCAGACCATGCTATGGGCTTTTTTCTTCGGCCATGAAAATTAGCTTCTTCTCGAAAGCGTAACCCATGGAAATGTTGGCAGTTAGTTGGGGAGTTCATCTTTTGTACCCATTGCAGTGCCCTCTCTCTGGGTGTAGAATTCGCCACTAAATTCGAAGACATTGAGGGTCAGACTAGGTCTATAAATTTCAGAATCATCTCAGACCTGGAATTCAGAGCCTCCTTACAAGCTTCTCGTCCCAGATGGTGTGGAATGTTCGTGTAGAGGCTTGTTACGTCGGCCGTGCCCAAAATACAGTCAGATGACACGGTAAGGGATCCAAGTTTGCGTAGAAAGTCAGTTGTATCCTGGATACGACGTCTTTATTGTTTGGAAGGGCTCCTGAGATGGGCTAGACAGGTTTCTCCGTCTAGCGAATAGCCTCATCCCTAGCATCAAACTGGAAGTTGACGTTGGAATTACCAAAGTCAACTTACTGGATGTCTCAGTGGAACTACGCAACGGCCAAATTGTCACCGATCTATTTATGAAACCCACTGACACTAGGCAATATCTTCACTACGAGTCATGCCATCCTCTCCAGCACAAGTTGCCTATTGCCTACAGTCAGGCCGTTCGGAAGATCTGGTCAAAAGAGGGTACCCGAGAGGCAAGGTTCATCCCAGAATTACGAAGGCCCTATCCTGTAGCCGAGAACAGTTGCTATCAGTGAAGGCCCCACCAGATCCTGAAAACGAGGAAAGGACAGTATGCCTTGTCTTACCTTACCATCTCGATCTAGATGGCGTCAGGAATATCTTGCAGCGACATAAACATTTCTTGACTGGACTAAATACTAAGATCAAACTATTTTGGAGGCCACCGCCGAAATTGCGTAATATTCTCGTCAGGGCCAAGCTTCCCACGCCTGGCACTGATACAATAAACCGAGCTAACGAGCCCGGTGGTACCTCCAAATGTAGCCGAAACTGTGTTCTTTGTCCCGCCATCAAGGAGGTGAGCTCATCCAAGAGCTCTGTCACTGGTCTGGAATACCCAATCAAGGGAAATGTTGACTGTAAAAGTACTGGAATAGTGCATTTGGCGGAGATAGATGGGTGTTCGTCACAGTGAAAGTGGAAATTCCCTCTCCCAAAGATTTCATGGCCACAGGCACGATATCCGCAAAATGGATGCTAGTAAACCTTTATCTTGTGATTTCAGAAACCACAACCATCATTTAAATGATTTAAGAGTGACAGTAATGACTTTGCCGAAGAAGAAACTTGCAGAAAGAAGAAAGAAAAACAATGGATCAGCTAACTTTTTACTGACTATCCTTTTGGAATCGATTGGGAACATATTCTTCGTTTCAACAAGTCCCCGCCCCCCGGGTCTGGATTTACTAGCATCCATTCTGTCGAAGACCGTCCTGAGCCCCCTAGAACCCTCCAAACATTTGTGTCACAGTCCCGGCCCGCCCCCCTGGCCCCCCAAATCAGAACGTTGCCCCCGAATCGTCCCGAGGCACCTGGAGCTTCCCGGACATCTGTATCGCGGTCCCTCCCTGTCTCCCAGTCAATAACTTTGTCCCCGACCCTCCCATTTCCTGAAAGTTTGCAGCGCAGAAGGGACAGGATCCACCTGACGAAGGGTCGTCTGAGAACCCGAAACCGGTAGTGGAAGAAAGGTGAACATTGTTTTGGGTATTCACGTTTTGGACTTTGATATTTTATTGATTTCTTTGTATCCCTTGTGGATCCGTGAATACGTGGCTGTTTTATCGATTATCTTTTCTGAAACAGTAACAAAATAGAAAGCACACTAGATTTTCCAACATTGCCTTATGTAAATTGTTAGACATTCCCCATAACTCTTATGCAACAGAAAACAAACAAGCTTTGAAGCAACGTTAGACTTACTTTTTCATACGTCTAGCTTGATTAACCCAACTGACAATTGAATCCTTTTTAATCTTCGTCATCAGTTTAGATCAATCGACCGCAGATTACAGCAAGTCAGACAGTCGCCTTCAGGCATTAGTCTGCTTTTGTTTGCCAGGAATCTTTGTATCAAAAATTTTTGGTTGTTATAGTAATTATCCCTTCTGTATTTACAATGCTTAATTACTTGTGAACTAAAGGTTATTTTACTGATCGATCAAAATAAGTGATGATAAGCATTGTGTTGATGATTGAGAAAAACTTTTGTCGGACTACATAATTTTCCACAATTTGACGCAAATCTGCACTCTTTAGGTCCTTTCTCAATCACCTTTCAGTCTCATAGATTGCACCAGAATTAAAACTTTTTCGTTTGCCAAGAAGTTTGGAATTGAAGATCAGTTCCTTTCGCTGTACTTAAGCTACAGCTGTTTGACATTTTTCTACCAAGGGAACACGTTAGCCTAATCATCGAAACAAACGGCAACTTCGAAGCTAGAGTTTACTGGCCAGGAGGACTTTATTAAATCAATTGTGATAGTAGTGGTGAAATTGGAGGTCGGGCATTAAAACGTCACGACTAGAAAACAGCTAACATCTCAGTACCCTATTTTTGAACAATTTACTAGCATCCATTCTGTCGAAGACCGTCCTGAGCCCCCTAGAACCCTCGAAACATTTGTGTCACAGTCCCGGCCCGCTCCCCTGCCCCCCCGAATCAGAACTTTGCCCCCAAATCGTCCCGAGGCACCTGGAGCTTCCCGGACATCTGTATCGCGGTCCTCTGTCTCCCAGTCAATAACTTTGTCCCCGACCCTCCCATTTCCTGAAATTTTGCAGCGCAGAAGGGACAGAATCCACCTGACGAAGGGCCGACTGAGAACCCGAAACCGGTAGTGGAAGAAAGGTGAACATTGTTTTGGGTATTCACGTTTTGGACTTTGATATTTTGTTATTTTGTTAGAGTTTAATAGAATACCATTTAGTTAGGATCTACTAGTGTTGTGCATTGGCCCGGTGCGGCCAATGGCTGGGCAATGGCCGGCCATTGGCCGGCCAAGCCATTGGCCATTGGCCGAGAAAATCTCGGCTAGTTGGCTTGGCCGGCCATTGGCCGTTGGCCGACAAGGGCCAATGGCCAACGGCCACGGCCAATTGGCTGGCTGTTGGCCGTCGGCCGATGGCCGGCCAACGGCCAACGGCCAACTGTCTGGCCGTTGGCCGTTGGCTGGCCAATGGCGGAGTGCTGGCCAAGCTTTAATTTACTGATCTTCTGCGTTAACTGTGTTGAAAAATTTAATTTTGCTGCATAATATCGTAAACATGTGTAATGGAATTAATAAAACAAGATGTTCAAAATAACAGAAATTGGTCTAAAAGTACCCCAAAGTAATTAATTTACAAGGAAGAATTTTATGCCATGGATCTGTGAAGAAGAGCGAAGATCATCCATATGGAATGTAATTATCAAATAATGTCCAAGCAACAATTGTATAGATTATCTTATGTTTGTCTAGCTAGAGTTGCCAGTATACAGTAGAAATCAAGAAATTTATCAATAGGGTCCAAGGTTAATACTCGATTAGGACACAAATTTTAGTCTTAATTATGGTTTTAGGCTACTGGTTATCAAGCCCTACTAACGTGTGTTTTATTAACGATACTAATCCAGGAATTGTGTAAAAGGAGTATTTCGGTCTTAATCCCTTTAGTAAGTGGAGTTGTTACTCCCACACGGAGACAAAATCGACACTTAAACTAAACTTAGACGAATCAGTGAGTGCCGCCCATAATTTTAGTCAAGTACACCCTCCCTCGTAAAGTAGTACAATTACTAGTGCCCGTATACTAGTTAGCAGGAAGTCATAAACCTAAAACGTGAAGTTTATGTGCATAAATAAGGCAAAAATTAGTCGTAAAATCGCCTATGAACTGAAAATTTGCACCTAAAACAACAAATCTTGGAAGATGGTTCACAATTAAGTATAAAATAGCTAAGTACGTAGTTAGGTAGGGTTAATTAGTGATAATTAAGTGTTTGTTAGGTAATAATTAGTTAATTTTAGTATTTTTAGTCAGAAAATGACTTGGGCTAATATAAAAGAGAATTTGATTCTGATTCTAAAAATCCAAACCCGACTTTTCAACTCCCAATAATAAGAAAGTTATAAAGGAAAATGTTTTTGTAAGATTACTTTTGTGTCGTAATCTTACCACTCCAAAAAGGACTGTTCTAAAATTGGTTTTCTTTTAGGTTTGACTTAAGTCAAACCTTTTTTCCTTTTCCATTGTCTGGGAGGTTGTCTACCTCCCAGACTACACCTGAGTCAGGTGTTGTTCTCCTTCCTCGCTTTCTTTTTCTCTCTCTGCTAGGCCTCCTTCTTCCAAGGCCTAGCAGTTGTCCTCGTTTGAACTATTGGCCGAGGACAAGGCCAACAACAAAAGAAAGAAGGAAAATAGTAGCTTCAGCCCAAGTCATGCAAATTAGAGGGGGCTTTCCTCCCTTATTAATAATATAATTATAAATATGAGTAGCTAGATAGACGTAGGTAAGTACGTAGTTTATAATGATATAATTTTTAAAGTGCAAAAATTGTGTATCTCTTACAATAATTCGATGAAGTTACAAAACTTTACGAAGTTCTCCCTTTGGTTATGTTTATATGTTAAGGAAAATTTCGCAAAGTTTCGCAAAGTTTCAGCACTGGAAATATATCAAAAATGGGTCAGTTGGGGGGGCAATATTTTCAAAATCTCATTAATTTCGACCACTAATGGCCAGCTGGCTCAACCCGCCGCTGCGCCTCACATGTGAAAGGTGGCAAGCTTCTAGAAAGTTCTAGAACTTTCTAGAAGCTTTGCCTTAAAATCAAAGCGGCAATCCGCTCCAACTTTCGCTAATGACCTGTCACGGAGCTGTCAGCGAAACTGTCAGCTCGGTCCCAAAATTTTTGTTCCACTCAGTGTTCGTTGAGTTGCAGCCGAGGTAGGCTGTTTTTCCCCTCCCTTAGGTGCGTCTCCAGTGCAGTTGCTACCTGCATGGGGATTCAAACGCACCCTCCCCGGTTAGGACGCGTAGGGACTTTTTCTCTGACCCACACTGGTCAGAGAAAAAAAATTGAGTTTTAACACGAACACTACATTTTTTAGGGGGCCAAATGGGTGTGTTGTGCCCGGCCAAATTTTCAATAATACTTAGACCTTTTGGCCAATTTTTTCTTTTATTATGAAGGCCTTTGGCCATTTTTTACTGTGCAGTTTTTGGGGCCTTTGGGCCGATTTTCTACACTTTTTTAGGAGGCCGATGGGTCCTACTTTTATGCATTTCTCATTTTTACTCAACATTTTGGGCCTGAGGCCGTATTTTTAGTTATGACAGCATGTGTGGGCCTTGAGCCACTTTTATTTTATTTCATTTCATTTTATCTTTTTCTTCATTATTATTTTATTATTTTAAATAAAGGGACAGCTCATGTAAACCCCTCCTGTTCGATGGAGGTCTTGAGAAATGTCCCCACTTTTGTCTTTCTGTTTTTTTCTTGCCGACACCCTCTGTATATCGAGGTTTGCTGACCTTCACCCCAATTATTTCATTTATTTAATTTGTTATCTTTTAGTTGCACTTTTCTGGTCAAGCCACGACCAAATCATTACCTATTTTTACCAAGGTCCTTTTGACCTAAATTTGGGGTTTAAAAGTAGAATATGGGATATTTAAGTGGGGACCCAATCCCTAAGTTTGAGCTAGAGGGTCCCTTTACTACGACCCTATTTTTATTGAGTTAATTAATAGAAATATTTTCCCCACAGCCGGCAACAAGGAGTTGCAGGCCATATTGTTTTAATCTCTGGCTTTGCTAAGCCTTAAAAATCATTGTCTGTAATCTGTGATTGTTTGTCGTAGGTCGGTAACTAAAAATTAATAGGCCATTTAAAACGTTAAAATAACTGGTTGTTAAATATTATTAATAATCAAGCGTTTTGCGGGGAATGACCGGCTTCCCCATTCGTTAACTTAATTATTGTTATTAGTTTTGTTTAGTAATGATTGCTTGGCAATCATTACTCACACGGCTTTCCCAAAATTTCAAAGTTCTCAAAACTACCAAAGTTCTGCGCTATAAGTCGAGTTTAGAATTCCAAAACTCACAACAAAATTCTCGTTAAATTCAGTTAATCTAGTACGTTTAAAATAATAGCTAGGAGCGTAGGTCACTTAGTACTAGTTAGAGTTAGTTTTCATTTAGATTGTTTTTAATTATGTCTGTTTTTAGGATTAATTAGATAAGTAATTACCTAAGAAATTGTGTGTTTGTATGTGTGTATGAATTGTATGTATGGCATTGTATATTGGTTTTTATGATTGTATGCGCGTTGACTCGCGGAAACTCCTTCTGTTCGACGAAGGTTGTGAGCACCGCTGGAGTGATCAAGACTCAGACCGTAAGCAGGAATGAAATGTATGTGTGATTTGTATGAATGATTGCATTTCTGTTAATATGAGTATATTCTAGTCTAAACGTCGCATAAGTGGGGCATAAATGGTCATTAGTTTAAGTATCGTACAAAGGTTGTTTAATTGTGTTTAACTAGCAAATAGGGTCACGTAGTTCAATATTAGATTACCTAGGACCTTTGTATGAATGCTTCATGTAATGTAATTGTCAGCTATAATCGAGCAAGTGACCGTCCAAATGGTTAATGATTCTCTGTGTGCATGATCCGTATGAAGTGCCAAAATTATGCTAGAACTCCTATAGTACACAGGAAAGGGTAATAAATAATGTAGTCTTTAGGCTGCAAGTCTCGTATGTATGTTTGGAAGTGTGTGAATACATGGTTACGTAGGAAATTTAGGTTTAGGCTCAGTTTAGTAAATATGCAAATGAGGTTAGGACTATAGGATCTAGAGTCACGGGGACTCCGTATTAGGTCCTCATCAGTATGAATCTGGATGTCCTCGATTCGTCCGCGTAAGCCACTCTTTGTCAAGAGTGCGGACGAATCGCAAGAAAGGAATCCGTCCAATGGTCAGTCTCATTGCTAGATTAATACCAATTAAGCTGTAGTTAACGTAGTTTGTAGATGTATTCGTCGTATCTTTGTTTCTAAGGTCAAAACACGCCGTTATTTTCGTTTTTTAGTTAAATTAACCATGTCTGATGCATATTTCATTTCTAATAATGACCGCAACCGCGGTCTAACACCATTTCATGTCGGTGTTCACGTTCAAAGGCAAAACTAACCGAACCCCGTTAAGTAAAGGTTAGCAAGGTTGAAAAATCAACCTTGCTCATTTAGCGACCAATATAAAGCCAATCCATGATAATTATCCTCTAATGGCAATAATAGGCTCCAACAATCCGGCAATTTTAACTAATATTAAGTAATGATTGATGATATACCTGAAATAAACAAATTAACAATTAGTTACGTAAGTATTATGGATAAGTTACTAGTTTTATGAAGTCAATCTGTCTTCAACATTCGATATTTGCCAAAATAGGGAGTTGTTATCTTCCCTAGGTAGAACCTACTAAAAACAAAGGCTCTACGTTAACTTATGATGTTTTTCGTTAAAATCGTGTGTTAGTTCGCTTCAAATTTGTTAATGCTTGTTAAGCAACAGGAAGTTGTTACCTTCCTTACTTAAACCCGCGAAATTAAAAGTTCTACATTCAAGTATTAGGCTTTCATTAAACTCACGTGCTAATCACTTTCTAATTAAGTAATACTATATAAATATACAAATATATAATATATATAGTATAATATATATATAATATATATAAATATAATATATATATATATATAATATACAAATAATATAATTATGTAGTAACTCTTTCTATTGTCATTATTATTGTTATTACTATAATCATTATCATTATTAAACTACTGTGCCCTATCACTGAATCCATCAATTAGGATATACGAATCAGCTCACGTCTGGATTCAGAGCCCCAATACAAGTAAGTGACTTAAACTGAACCCTTGGTCCCTACAAAGACATCACCATCAGCATACCGGAATCTTGATTTGACAATCAAGATTCTCAATCAGTGTTCTTTGATACAGACCTGATTCGTCTATCCAGAAGCAGCAAGTGTCGACCCCGCTTGCATTGGACCTCTGTCTTCATCAAACGAACTCACGCCGAGACCCCATCCAGGTTGACCGCAAGGAATCTTCAGTTTTGGACAAATCACCTTCTGAGGATCCTGTGCCTAAGTTTATCATCCCTGATAAACGCGTCAGCCTTCCGTGTACTCGAAGTGGTTGATACCCAGAGTCAGTCGTGATAGACTGTTGTGAAATTTGGAACCCCAATCCTACCCACTTCATTACACATGTTGCTGTATAAACGTTACATTAGATGCAGTACTACAGATTTTCACTTAGATGTTGACAATTTTTACCGTTATTAGAATTATTTTGCTATTAAATTTGCTAATTGCACGCAAATTCTAAGTGTACTAACAACGCAGTTTTTAAATTTGTCTGGCGGTAAACGTCTCATCACTTTATTGCGGTCCTCCAGCAAAATTAAAACGGAGTTATCGCGGGTTGGAGCTTAATGCTTGGAAAAACTATTTTACAAATATTGTAAATTGTAAGTTGTACTTTTGAAATAAAGTTTAATTAAGTTGACGCCTAATTAAGCACGGTAGATGAATAAAATTAGTAAATTCCAGCTCGCAAACGTTGACGAATAGCTAAAAAACGGCCAATAGCTTACGGCCAAGAAACAGCCAACGGCCACCGAGCGGTCTGTGTCGTATGCCAGGTGACATATCATTGTGCATTATGTATATATCTTGCTAATACCAAGAGTACATAAGACGTATTTTGAATTCATTTTGTGTTTTGTAGATGCATTTTTACAGTTATATTGCCAAAAATTAAGTGTCTACAGACAAGGTTCACAAAAATAATAATCAATTCAACAAATGATATCACAGATATTCCAGTGCATATTCCAGATATAGATCCTATAGCTCCAAGTACAGTTGCAAGCTGAAATAAAATCAAAGAAAGAATCGGTTCTGGCAATGCATTTAAAGAATTTTTTCTACAAACACGAATTTAATGCCAATATATGTGGTTGTTAGTATTCAATGACGTTATTAACCCGCAGAAATAAAAACACGTATATAATCGAACGAGTTGTTGTAGTTTATCGACGCGAAAAGCGTTCAGTTTCAAAAGCTGCAATGGCACTGTTAGCTTTATCCGTTTAAATTTCATTTTATGACGGCAGCGTAAAAGCATAGGAAAGACTGGTACGCCTGGTATGGGCGTTTGCTACTGACTTGTCGTGTTACGGCCTAACTGCAGTGACGAAGTTAGACTAAGAAGTGTCATCACATGTGTCTCTTAAACGCAAACGCTAGTGGACAAAGGGGATAAGCTCAGGACAATAGGGGTAAGACACTGAATACGACGAGCATGCTTCAGACATGCTATCACTACGCCACATAGACATCAGTTCAAACTTATTGATTTTGTTGTGCCTGGTTCTCTCGCAACAACTCACAGAATATAGTGAGCACAGCAGGGCCGCATAAAAAGATGCAATTTTAGCTGACATCAATATTTATGCTGGGTTCCGATAACCACACTCAATGAAGTCGAGACACCGGTGACACGTGACACGTTTTTCCACAAATCGTGTATAAAATGTTTCTGGCTTCGCCGAACTTGCTTAGTTTAATTTCTTATTTTGTACGAGAATTGACCAGAACTGTGATAATTTTTCCTAAGAATTGAAAAGTATGCTGCGACATACCATCAAAACCACCATGATACTTTAATAAAATTAATTAGCAATGCCTTATGTCTAAGGTATACCTCCCTCAATAATACTGTCTAAACTACAACACCATCAATAATACTATGGGACACAGCACCGAGATCAGCACACACACACACACTCATTCCACACTACGTAACAAGAATAAACCGAAGTCATACAAAGCTTTCCAAATGTAAAGCTTGTCATTAGGTTGGCAGGGACTTGCCTGAAATTAAACGCAATGCTTTGCATGTAAAAGAAACATATAGAAAAGACAATTCCAAATGCTGAAGCAGAAGTCGCAAGCCAGTTGAGTCGAAGAACGATTTTGTATCTGGCATTCAAAAGGCTAGTACTCTTACTTAGTGAACAGTTGATTGTAAAGTTTTTTAAATTTAATTTGGTCACAAAGTTTGTTGCACAAACAGATGCAGTCATAGGATAGCTATAAGCTTTCAGTCAGTTATTTATTTTGACGGGATTATAACTGTTTATACCGCCATAGATCTCACATATTAAAACTGTATCATTGCTTTCCCAAGTTAGTTCTCTAAATTGGAATCAAAGTAGGTGAAAAATTGTGATTTATTGTACCATTTAGTGAAATAGTATAAACTGATAGCCATGAATGAATAATATGAGTAACGCTTGTAACGAGTGAGTTGTGCTGGATGGAAGCAACAAACATGTCAACTAAAATGAAAAACTACCAACTACAGTGTAATTCCCGTCGACAAGAGGTATTTTAGTGATGCTAAGAGGAATGTCTTCTTCACTAGAATAAAATTAGGTATGCAAACACAAAAGGTAAATTGAGGCTTAAGGTGGTGATTCTTCTTAAGCATGTATTGTTGATCGACGAGTTAGTTGAGCTGAAAAGTTCCTCCACCTTCTAAAGATTTAGTCTTCGATTATTGAGGTTAAGTGGAGTTATTATGTGGGTTGTGTGGTTTATTAATCGGGTTTTATTCTGTGGTTACAGCTTAATGATTAAAGCTTAAAGCTTAACGCTTAATAAAATTGATCACTTTTTGCTGGAAGTTACTTAGGTGAGTTGGGCAGAAATTTAGTATTTATTTAGTCCAGTTATGGCCAAAATCCCTGGAGTTCGATTTATGTTTAAAGCATAGCACTGAGGGAGTAGTGCTCTGGGAAAGCTGATAGCAGGTGTGAAGTTAGCGCCGGCAAGAAAGATCTAAATTAGTCATGAGATGCTAAGCCTAAGCAAGTTTAGATGTAAATTCCAACAAATGGTCAAAGTTCCTCGTTTCTCCTGACCTAATTCGTAGGTCAGTTAGCTAATTCACGATTCGTTAGGTTCGGGAAATTCGCGTAACGGTGGGTTAGGTTATTCGATTGGGTAAGGCCGTTCCGTATAAGTTGAGGGACCTGGTGTGAGTTGTGTTAAGTTTCGGTGCTTGCTATTTGGGTAAAATACTTTCTGTGCTTGTTCGATTTGAGTGTTGTATTTTCCTACTTTGCTATCTCATTGAGTGTGCCTAAAATTAATAAATCGTTGTAATAGTTTTTTTTGAGTTCCAGTTGGTCAGGATCGTTCTCTCCTCCGATATCGCACACCACGGTATTCCACCTGTAATCTAGGACTTAACCTAATTAATCAAAAGGAAGGCAACAACATTTTACTATCTCTCATAGAGTCAAACTCCACACAAGTGTTCAGTGGACAGTTTTGTATTAAAGCATCCTGTGCCAAGTTGCTATTAAGCTGTAAGTTTTATTGGTACTTGACATGAGTTATATAATGTCTTCATTTTGGCTAGTTGTTGTAGATGGCACTTAGTGGTGTTTTGGCATATATATATATGTATATGTATATGTATTTATGTACGCTTCAGATCGTCTTTCCATCGTTAGCCATGGGTTTGGTTAAGACTCTGTCAAAAGTGTACGTAATTCGTCATAAATTAACGTACGTACATTTTTATTGCGTTGCAACTGGATGGTCTCTGAAACACTGGTTGTTGTTGTTGTTGTTGTTATTTTTCAAAAAGTTGGCTCCCTTGTTCCTGCCTGCTTAGATTTGAAATTTTTCAGTAGTCCTGCCAATCAAGCATAGTGTTGCTTTTGTTGTATATGCAGAAACAGATTGTATAAACTTCATTTGCAGATGCGTTCCTTTAAATGTTCAGTATACGTAGATGTATACTTATATGCAGCTCATACCTAAACTTCAACACAATAATTAAATGTATTTGACGTAAAGTAAACACTCGTGCGTATAATAATGATTTGAGTTTTACGACTTCAGTGCATATTATTGATGCTGTTTTATCAGAATATACAGCACGTTTCCAATGGTTTTAAACGCTTTTTTGAATTTCAACAAAAATCTTCCCTTTCAAAACTACCATTTACCCGGAGTGACCCAAATGTTAGTCGAGCTGAAAAGTTGATCCTCCATCTTCTAGAGCTTTGGTCTTTGATTATTGACGTTGGGTGGGGTTATTATGTGGGTTGTGTGGTTTATTAATCGGGGTGTATTCTGTGGTTACAGCTTAATGATTAAAGCTTAAAGCTTAACGCTTAATAAAATTGATCACTTTTTGCTGGAAGTTACTTAGGTGAGTTGGGCAGAAATTTAGTATTTATTTAGTCCAGTTATGGCCAAAATCCCTGGAGTTCGATTTATGTTTAAAGCATAGCACTGAGGGAGTAGTGCTCTGGGAAAGCTGATAGCAGGTGTGAAGTTAGCGCCGGCAAGAAAGATCTAAATTAGTCATGAGATGCTAAGCCTAAGCAAGTTTAGATGTAAATTCCAACAAATGGTCAAAGTTCCTCGTTTCTCCTGACCTAATTCGTAGGTCAGTTAGCTAATTCACGATTCGTTAGGTTCGGGAAATTCGCGTAACGGTGGGTTAGGTTATTCGATTGGGTAAGGCCGTTCCGTATAAGTTGAGGGACCTGGTGTGAGTTGTGTTAAGTTTCGGTGCTTGCTATTTGGGTAAAATACTTTCTGTGCTTGTTCGATTTGAGTGTTGTATTTTCCTACTTTGCTATCTCATTGAGTGTGCCTAAAATTAATAAATCGTTGTAATAGTTTTTTTTGAGTTCCAGTTGGTCAGGATCGTTCTCTCCTCCGATATCGCACACCACGGTATTCCACCTGTAATCTAGGACTTAACCTAATTAATCAAAAGGAAGGCAACAACATTTTACTATCTCTCATAGAGTCAAACTCCACACAAGTGTTCAGTGGACAGTTTTGTATTAAAGCATCCTGTGCCAAGTTGCTATTAAGCTGTAAGTTTTATTGGTACTTGACATGAGTTATATAATGTCTTCATTTTGGCTAGTTGTTGTAGATGGCACTTAGTGGTGTTTTGGCATATATATATATATATGTATATGTATATGTATTTATGTACGCTTCAGATCGTCTTTCCATCGTTAGCCATGGGTTTGGTTAAGACTCTGTCAAAAGTGTACGTAATTCGTCATAAATTAACGTACGTACATTTTTATTGCGTTGCAACTGGATGGTCTCTGAAACACTGGTTGTTGTTGTTGTTGTTGTTATTTTTCAAAAAGTTGGCTCCCTTGTTCCTGCCTGCTTAGATTTGAAATTTTTCAGTAGTCCTGCCAATCAAGCATAGTGTTGCTTTTGTTGTATATGCAGAAACAGATTGTATAAACTTCATTTGCAGATGCGTTCCTTTAAATGTTCAGTATACGTAGATGTATACTTATATGCAGCTCATACCTAAACTTCAACACAATAATTAAATGTATTTGACGTAAAGTAAACACTCGTGCGTATAATAATGATTTGAGTTTTACGACTTCAGTGCATATTATTGATGCTGTTTTATCAGAATATACAGCACGTTTCCAATGGTTTTAAACGCTTTTTTGAATTTCAACAAAAATCTTCCCTTTCAAAACTACCATTTACCCGGAGTGACCCAAATGTTAGTCGAGCTGAAAAGTTGATCCTCCATCTTCTAGAGCTTTGGTCTTTGATTATTGACGTTGGGTGGGGTTATTATGTGGGTTGTGTGGTTTATTAATCGGGGTGTATTCTTCGGTTAAAGCTTAAATAAAATTGATCAATTTTTGCTGGAAGTTTACTTAGGTGGGATGGGCCTAAATTCGAGTTAGTCCAGTTAACTCCAGGAGTTCAATTTATGTTTAAGCCATAGCAGTGTAGGAATGGTGCACTGAGAATGGATATTAAAGAGGGATTTTCTGGTGACTGACTTTTCAGGCATAAGTTGCAATTAATGGATCAGCAGAAAAGCTTTTTATTCAAAATCAAATATTCAACTAATACAAGGTTTTCTAATACAGTAGAAGTAAATACTTACTAATACAGTTACAAGACGCTTTCAGTAGTTCGAATTGTATGTGGGCAAATTTTGTCTGAACGTTAATAATGTTCAGTTGCTGATTGCTTTGCTGGCCAAATTTTGTCCATTTCTGACCGAAATCTCTAAAGATCGATTTTGTGTTTAATTGGTTAAAGTTCGAGTTTGTACAAATGTGCATGTTTTCTTTTGTATCCTTTCGCGATAGTGGTTGCTCCTCCATCAATACTGGTTCAAATCATCTGGTAAATCGTGCTGAACTGAATGCTGGATTTATAATCTTGAAATTGTCTGCAGCGGCATTTCCTCGTCCTTGTATCAGAGTCTGCGAAACATTGTGTAGATTGGTACCTTTACCTTGGCTGAGCATGACAGCATGAAATGCTCCGTGTCTTTGACGGTACTGCTGCAGTACTTTTATGGAAATCAAACTAATTTCATAGATCTTGCTAATTTTCCGATGTGAATTAGACAGGCTCACGTGCGGAAATTCATGAGACGTTATCCTTTTATGGAAACCATCCTTAAATGTTTACCCGTTTGCACCGTCAAAGTTCCTCTTGGTTCTTCCTGGTTAGAAGCGTTCAGTTGCGTACGTTAGCCTGAAGTCTGCGAACGAAGCTGTTACTGGTGGTCGAATTTTAGCTTTGGTCGGCTCCATATGGCAAGATTTGTCGGGTGTTGTGAATCGTGCTAAATTTAAGTTAACAAGCGATTCATCATTTAACGCAATGGGTCTGAGCAGCAAGCAGAAGAATGCTGTAATGACAATGTTTCCCAAAATATTGAAGATGACCGAGGTTGGGAACAGACATATATTTGGTGTCTAAGGGTTTAAACCCAACATATAAAATATGGAACAACTGCTGGCTCGGCAGACAACTGTCAGTCAAAACATCGATAATGATTCAGTTTCCAGGAAAGGTAACAAAGTCCAACTATTGCTTCGGAAGAAATTGTTTCTAAATTGTTTATTTTTGTAGAAACCACTAACTTTAACAATTTATGCAACAGACATTGCGGAATTATTAACCCTGCTTTTGCGTATTAATTTCCCCATTATCTTGCCTCCCTCCCCCCAACCCCCCAACGGCAAGCGATCCGGTCCCTCTAAAAAATTTTCAAAATAAGCTGAGATCTGTAGTAGTATTGTTTGTAAGCATTTCTAGAATATGAATAATTAAATAGCAACGGTAATAATGGGTCCGTCATGCTCAACTCGCCGTGGAATGTAGAGCGAGTCCGGACTAATGAAAAATTAGTCTGAGAAGTGTCTGAGACTAATAGCATTTTGTCTCAGACACTTCTCAGACTAATTTTTGTCAGGACAATTGTCCAGACAGATAGTCCGGACAACCAAAATCCTTAGTCTGAGACACTTCTGAGACTAATTTTTTTTAGTCTGAGACACTTCTGAGACTAATTTTTTTTAGTCTGAGACACTTCTGAGACAAAGCTTTTAGGAGACAACTCTTGTCTAGACTGTCATGTCCGGACTAACTGTCAGGACAAATTAGTCCTGACAATTAATTACAATTAAGTTAGGTGTAATTGGGGGAGGTTTGGGGGGGGGTAGTCGGAAAAATTGGCCAAAAATCGGGTATTTTTAGAGTAAATTTTGCAAAATTTTTCAAAAATGTCCAAATTTTTGGCTTAAACTGTTCATTATTGCGTGAAATACACGTTTTTAACGGTTTAATGGACTTTCTGACTCAATATTGACCTTATTTTAGACTTAGAAACATGTTGGCAATCAAGTTTTCGAGTTTAAAACCCCTGTCTAATGTCAAAATTACTTCATAGTTGAATGTTTTTTGGCATTAGCAACGGCTGAAAATGCGATTTTTGACATAAAAATAGAAAAAATTTTTTGGGGGAGGTTTGGGGGGGGGGTCGTGGGGGGGTTTGGGCGGGGTCTAAAAAGGGGGCCCCCCGCAAAATTCCGGGGGAGGGGCCCCCAACCCAAATCCCCGATACACCTATGATCTGTATTAAGCATTAAGAGGTCACCCTCCCCCAAATTTCGAATTTTGGTGGGGTCCCCCGAGCCAAATTTGGACCTTCTACTCCCCCCCCCAACCTAAACAGGTGGTACACCTATGGGTGGGGTCGGCCGGCACTCATAGGTGTAACGGAGATTTGGGGTGGGGGAGGCTCCCCCCAACCTTTTCTGGGGGGCCCCTCTGGAGACCCCCCCAAACCCCCCCAGGACCATAGTTTCCTTTGGGGGGGGGTTGGGGGGGGTATCCCCCCCCCAAAATTTTTGACCAAATTTACCCCCCCCCCAGATTTCTGACTTTTGACCACCACCACGCACATTGGTGTATATTCGTGCACATACATGGGCAAGGTCTCTCTTCACAGGGTGTACCAGAAATTATTTTGCGCGGTCCCTCTTCGCACAACGGGAGGGAGGTGGCGTGCGACATGGAGAGGAGAGGGCGATAGAATAGCAGTGATTGCACTTTTTTAAAGTATTAGCAAGCATGCAGCCCAGTCTAGCAAGTCCTACTCGTTTTCACTCATTTCGCAGATTGAAATTTGCTTGCGAAGCTCTTCAAATTTTCCGCCTTTTTGTACAAATTAAATTGGACAATATTCGTTAATTATAACCTGGTTTTTCTAAATAGTTTATGCTAAATTGCGCAAGTCTGTCATTATAAACAGCGTTTGCTTTGCGAGCTGCTCGGTTCCCCTGATTTTGCTTGCGCACTGCGCGGTCCCCTCAGCAATCAGGGTGTACCTGGTACACCCTCAGTACACCCCTTGCGCATGTATGTTTGTGCAAAAAACGGACAAAAAACGGATCCAAAAAGTCGGTTCAAAAGTAGTCGTGTACAAACATGTGCAGGAGGGGAAGTTCTGAGGAAGTGAGCCGGAGGCCTATACCCCGCGGGAAAACCGAATTTTCCGGTTTTTTTGCCCAGAAATCCGGAAAAATCCGCATTCTGGGTGGGTGAGGGTCTGCGGGGGGGGGTGAACCCCCCCTCCCCGAGCACATGTATGGGGGGCGACTAAAGATTAGCCCCGACTTTGTCCGATTGGCCTACTTCTTGGCGAAAGTATTGCAGAGCATGGGTGTGGTCAAAAGCATATCGGGTACTGAGATCTTAGCTGCCTTCCTGCCATGTGCAGCCGTCGCGTTTATGTGCCCGACCCCCCCCCTTTTTCACAACTGCCAACATGATTAATTAAAAATCTCTGCTGGCTGCATGCAAGACCCTAGCTTCAAGGTTGCCATTTGCCAATATGATTTGGCACATGTGCCCCTATCCGCAGAAAAATACTAAACGTCTGTATCTTATCTGCATCTAAGGGAGTTACTCTTCAAAGTTGAAGTTTCGCCAAAAATTAAAAAAATTTTTGGCTAACGAAAGAGAAATTTTATTACTGGTGCGAGCTATAAGGCTGTAATTTGGCATATGCAGAGGCCCTATAGGAGTACTCATTTGTGCCAAATGGCAAGACAT
>JASAND010017857.1:0-31429 GCA_030248195.1 Trissonchulus latispiculum
CGTACTGTGCTGTTATGTTCTATTAAACTGCCCGTTTAGAGCGTTGACTAGTGCATAACCAAAGTTATTCGCCATAGGAGAATAAATATATATATATATATAAAACAGTACAGTATATATATTATACATTATACATATATATGTATAAATATATATAACAGTACAGTAATTCTACAGGCAGCGTAGCGTACTCTAGTTGCTGCATAACAGTGCAGCCCGATAGCAGCACCGCACAGCGCTGCGACCATGCTCATCGTGTTCAGCGACCCCGATAACCCTTGTACGCGTCCCCATAGATGGCCCAAAACAGCATATTTAGGCCTATATTTTACTATTTTCTGTGGAGTTGGCACTTAGAAATTTTTCCAAAATGGGTATTTGGCCGGACCAAATTTGGGCCGGCCGCCTGAACGATCCCGGACAGTTATCGAAAATCGCCCTCGTTATATATATATGACTTATGACACGCTAACTATCCCAAAGTTTCTTATGCAACTAGCCTCGTCTCTCCAGCTTGTTCCCTGAGCCATGTAGCCGTGACACAAATTAGCCTTTTTGGCCATCTTCGCGGCCAGGCCACTTTTGGCCGGATGGAGAGGAGCCCGGCCGGACCGGGCAGCGGAAGGATCGCACCCTCACATTCCTCAGGATCGACACGCCAAATGGTTTCACCCCGTTTTATGCCCAGCCACACCTAAGAATTGGAAATGTAAAAAATCAGAAAAATCCCAGGAAAAAACTGATGAAACAATTTATTCTGAGTTTATACAGATTTTTTCCCGAAATGATTCAGATTTTTCCAAATTATAAAATATTGGAAAAATCGGAAAAATCCGGATATATAAGAAAATTTGGGGGCTGGCCCCCTTTCTAGACCTCCCCCAAACCACTGGCTTACTTCTACTGGGGGGGGGGGGAACGCCCCCCATTCGAGAAGCCCCCATAAATTCCGACCTCCCTCCCATAACCCCAAAAATTGCCAAATTTTACCATTTTTACCCTAAATTTTCAAAAAAACTTCGAAGGATTTTTAACGAAATTTTCGCTATTTTAGCTTAAAAACACCTACAATTAGTTATTTTTTAGCGATTTTTAGCTGGTTTTGACACAAAAAACCTAAAATTTCGCCTAAAAATATGCCTCCCAAATTTTCGGTGAGCCCACTATCGATGGGGGAGGCTTCTTCGAGCCCCCCCCATAAATTTTGGCCTAGAAGTAAGCCAGAGACCATAGCAGTAACGAAGATATGTGGGGTGGGAGGCTCCCCCCAATAAGTTTTCTAAAAACAACATGGCCTAGAAGTAAGCCAGAGACCATAGCAGTAACGAAGATATGTGGGGTGGGAGGCTCCCCCCAACTTTTTTGGGACGGGGCTCCCCCAAAAAATTTTTCTATTTTTATTTCAAAAATCGCATTTTCAGCCATTGCTAATGCCAAAAAACAATCAACTATGACGTAATTTTGACATTTGACAGGGATTTTAAACTCGAAAACTTGATTGCCAACATGTTTCTAAGTAAAAAATAAGGTCAATAATGAGTGAGAGAGTCCATAATATATACAGTTAAAAACGTGTATATATTTCTCGAAATAATAAACACTTTAGGCCAAAAATTTTAAACCGTGCATAACTGCCTAAAACTATCAAAACAAGATTTGTTTTCATAGAAAAAGCGTTAAAATAGAGAATATTTTACATTTTTAGGCCATTTTTTGGATTTTCTGAGGTCCCAATTTTGGGAGGGGGGTTCGGGAGGGGTATATACCATAGTTTCCCTGAAACTTTTTGCAAATCTTGGAAGGTTGGTGGTCGACGACCCAAGAAATGTGATGGGGTACCCCTTCAACCCCCCCCAGAATTCGGACCTTAGAAATTTCAAAAAATGGTCAAAAATGCAAAATTTTCGATAATTCAGCCCTTCTCCTGGACTTATTCTAGGGAATTAATCTTGGGAGGGCTATTTGGGGGGCCCTCGGGGGGCAAGCCATGCTTGGGGGGCAAAAAGTTTTCTAAAAACATGCAACAAATTGCGCTCTTTTAATAGTAATCGCCAAAAAAGTTCGTTTTTAGTGCAAAAATAGCGCTTAAATAAGCAAAAATGGAATAAAAATCTCATTTTGAAATCTCAAAATCTCAAAAATCTAATTTTTGAAAATTTTGTCCTTCTGAGCGATTTTTTCCGGGAGGGGGGCTGTCAAACTTGGGGGGGGGAATGTCCAAAAATGTGGTATTTTTAGGGTAAATTTTGCAACATCATGAAAAAAAGTGCAAATTTTTTGCTTAAAGTGTTTATTATCGCGAGAAATACAAGTTTATAACTGTTTAATGGACTTCTAGACTGAATATTGACCTTATTTTGGACTCGGAAACATGTTGGCAATCAAGCTTTCGTGTTAAAAAAAACACTGTCTAATGTTAAAATTACTTAATGATTTCATGTTTTTCGGCATTAGCAATGGCTGAAAATGCATTTTTTGGCATAAAAATTGTAAAAATTTTAGGGGGGGGGGGGTTGGGGGGGTCTAAAAAAAAGGGGGCCCCCCAAAATTCCGGGGGAGGGGGCCCCCAACCCAAATCCCCGTTACACCTCTGGGGGGGGGGGGGTGGCGATTTTGGAGGGGGAAGGATGTGTTTATGGGGGCCCCCACTAGAATCTGTCCAGTGTGTCTTCAAAATAAGGCCTGTTTTTAACGTTTTAGGCGTTTTGCACCGTTTTAAAGCGATTTTAAGTCTTCAAAAAATGACCTTTTTCGGCCAAATTTAGATAGCTGGGGGGTAGCCGAAAGTTGGGGGAGGGTATGTAAATAATTCCGGGAGGGAGTAAAATTGGTCAAAAATTTTGGGGGGTCCCCCAAAGGAAATTATGGGGGCCGGGGGGTGGGGTACCCTACCCTCCAATCTTCCATTACATTGGTCGACCACCAAATTTCGAGAGCTTACCCCTCCCCCAAGTCCCCAACCAAAATTTTCCGGTGAAACTATGGGGGACGTCCCCCTCAAACAAGTTCTGGGGGAGTGAGAAAGTGGGCCGGGGAACCCCTCTCCCCCGCCTACCTCGAGCTATGACATGACCCATAGGTGTAATTTGGGGGGGGGGGGGTAACCCCATAGGTGTAACGGGGATTTGGGTTGGGGGCCCCCCTCCTCCGGAATATTGGGGGGCCCCTTTTTAGACCCCCCCACGAGTCACGACCCCCGTCAAACCTCCCCCAAAAAAATTTTTCTATTTTTATGTCAAAAATCGCATTTTCAGCCATTGCTAATGCCAAAAAACAATCAACTATGACGTAATTTTGACATTAGACAGGGGTTTTAAACTCGAAAACTTGAGTGCCAACATGTTTCTAAGCCTAAAATAAGGTTGGTATTGAGCCAGAAAGTCCATAAAACCGTTAAAAACGTGTATTTCTCGCAATAATAAACACTTTAAGCCAAAAATTTGGACATTTTTGAAAAATCTTCTAGAATTTTCCCTAAAAATACCCAATTTTTCGCGCCTTCGGCACGATTCTGCCCCCCCCGAAGTAAAATGGGGGGGGGGGGGGGGGGGGGTTGTAAAAATGGCTGGGGGAGTCACCCCCCCCCCAATTACACCCTACAGGCACTAGCGTAGCTACAAAAAGTTCGGGGGGGGGGGGGGGATGCAAAAGTTTTTCGGGCTGGTCTGGGGTGGCTCAGCCCCGAAGCTTGAGAAATTTTTCTATTTCGTGACCCTCGTGGAATTTTCACAGAGGCATTCGTTGAAATTGCGAAGCGTATGAAAAGAAAAGTGCTTGTATAATGCACCCAAATGATGCAGAAGGTGGTTAAAGTACACCAAATAGGGGAATTGGTACTCATTTTTTAGTGCGAAACACGTATTGTAATGGTATAATATATATACTTATTTTTGGGGGCCCCGGCCCCCCCCCCACCGGGGGGGGGGGGTGTAGTCGCGCCGACGGCGCGAAAATCGGCCAAAAATTAGGCATTTTTAGGGCAAATTTTGCAAAATTTTTCAAAAAATTCCAAATTTTTGGCTTAACGTGTTTATTATCGCGAGAAACACACGTTTATAACGGTTTTATGGACTTCTAGACTCAATATCATAGGTGTAATTGGGGGGAGGTTTGGGGGGGGTAACCCCCCCCAGCCATTTTTCCAAACCACCCCCAAAAATTTTTGGGGGCCCCCGGCCCCCCCCTCCCCCAACTGGGGGGGGGGGTAGTCGCGCCACGGGCGCGAAAAATTGGCCAAAAATCGGGTATTTTTAGGGTAAATTTTGCAAAATTTTTCAAAAATGTCCAAATTTTTGGCTTAAGGTGTTCATTTTTGCGTGAAATACACGTTTTCAACAGTTTTATGGACTTTCTGACTCAATATTGACCTTATTTTGTAGTTAGAAACATGTTGGCAACCAAGTTTTCGAGTTTAAAACCCCTGTCTAATGTTAAAATTAGTTAATGGTTGGATGTTTTTTCGCATTAGCAATGGCTGAAAATGCGATTTTTGGCATAAAAATAGGAAAAAATTTTTTGGGGGAGTTTTGGGGGGGGGGGTCTTTGGGGGGGTTTGGGGGACGTTAAAAAGGGGGCCCGCCCCAAATTTTGGGAGGGGGCCCCCTGGAACTCAAATCCCCGTTACACCTATGCTCAATATTGACCTTATTCTGGACTCAGAAATATGTTGGCAATCCAGTTTTCGAGTTTAAAAACACTGTCTAATGTTAAAATTACTTAATGATTTCATGTTTTTCGGCATTAGCAATGGCTGAAAATGCGATTTTTGACATAAAAAAATAGAAAAATTTTTGGGGGGAGGTTTGGGGGGGTCGTGGGGGCGGGTTTGGAGGGGTCTAAAAAGGGGGCCCCCAAATTCCGGGGGAGGGGGCCCCCTCCCAACCCAAATCCCCGTTTACACCTATGGCTATGACATGACCCAAGACGCGACGGCGACGGGCGACGGACGATGAACCTGTCGTTGCATCGAATGTTTGCAAAATGAGCCTAGAATTAGCTACGTTCACATAATATTGAGCGTTACAAAATTATGCGTCATTTGTTTTCAATTTAAAGTAATCAAGATTCAAGATATGTAAAGCGTTCAAGAATGAACTTTCACATAGGTAAACGCTTGGCAAATACCCAGGACTGTTTTATTTGCTCAAGCAATGGTCCTGATAATGATAACAGGTGATTAAACTTTGAAAATTGTCGCCACATTTAGTTTTTTTTGCAGATTTCTGCAAATGATTTACTTTTAAACTAATAATAAAAAACGGCATAATTATTTATTTAGTAGTTAGTTTACCTTCACCTTTACCTAGTTAGTTTGAAACCACATTTGCCCTTCATGCTGCGATACATTTTACTCTGTTGCGCCAGAAAAAATCGTTGAATTTTTTCCAGTTTTGGTTGCTGACTTTATGGTAGATAGCCAAACTCCTTCAAAACACAACTGTTTCACACGTATTTTACTACTACAATGCTGTTTTCATCGTAGCAAAGTTGGCTTTCCTAGTATAAAAGTGTGGCCAAAGGGAATCACCATCATGTTTGGTTTTCCTGGGCGCTGTTCGACGGCTTGTTGCAAAGCTCCATCAAATACAAATCCCATCAGCAGGGAATCGTTTTCGTTTTACTAAGTTATTCAACCAAAACTGATCTGTCAACTAGTGTTGTAACCACAGGTAGACAAGGAGGACGTGGGGAATCCCAACAAGTCCACAAGGGTTCGCGAAATTGCTCCCAGAAGAGGTATGAAAATTGGCCACAATGGTTAGGAAAACTTCCAAAACGTTACCGGAATTTTTCACTTAAATTGTTTTGCCAAAAAACGTCTGAAAATCGTGTTTTGGCTAAACATCGCTGTTTTCGTTAAAAATGGCAAAAATCGCTTAAGGGGGCGCTTCCATTACCGGGACCGGCTCTCCTGCATTCAATTCTCAACCAATCTCTTTCAAATTTTCAGCAACGATAGTTGGTGTTAAGTACTAGTAATTTGCTGAGTTTGAAAAATTTATTGCTTGGCTTGCAACTTACACAAGAGGGATAATTTTAAATTTTCAAAATGGTGTCACTCATTAACGGCTAAATAAAAGTAGCTCAAATTTTGCACAAATCTATAAACGGACCTAATGCAGGGGCACTTTTTTCATTTTTTTGATTTGTGCAATTTTGAGTATTTTATAAATGTTCAAAAACTTTAGAAGTCGATATCTCACTTAATTTAAGTAATAAAAAAAAAATCACAAAAGGGCCCCTGCGTACCTCTTTAATAAACGTACATGCAAAATTTGAGCAACTTTGATCGAAGCATTTATGAGAAAGTTAAATTGGAAAATTTCGCACTAATTGCTTTTGTTTTGTACATATATTATGATTTTAATAAGTTGCATAGTGCATTTTATAAAAATAATAAACAAATCCAACACAAAAGCATCATGAAATATCCTTTAGAATTCATTTTCGAACTGTTAGTTTTTACTTTGCTAAACGAAATGAGAATGGTCAACGTAAATTTGCCAATTATTCAACCGCCTGTAACTTTTGATAGAAACCACGTGCAGAAGTGATATGCACATCGTTGTAAAGCTCTTTTTATGCTCTTTCACATAGTGCATTCGAATTAATCGTTTGGGGCTTTAATAAAATTTCGATTTTTAAGCCATAATCGTAGCTAGCCAAGCAGATGGTCTCAGTTACTGAAATTTTGTCAAAACATGCCCCGCCAACCAAAGTAACTTCAGTTGGGATTTCTTTAAAATTGAGCAATCGGTCCAAATTTTACATCAATAATACCGATAATGGAAGCGCCCCCTTAAGGTGGTAGTACTGTGAAGAGATACTGTGAACTAAATACTTAATGAATCGGCTTGAAATTTGGCAAATTTGTTCTTTATCATGTTTTGCATCAGATGAGCTGACCTACGACATTGCGGGGACTGGCGTGCTGTCTACACAATAGGAAATGTATTAAAAGATTTAAATTTAAATATCTCCTTCAATCCTGGATGAAATCATTTTCTGAATATGGCTAGTTTACATATACACTTAGGCCGTTTTTTTAGTTTTTCGTAAAAGTGAGTTTTCCGCTTTTTTGCGGGTTTCGAAAATTTGTAAGTTTTATATCTTGCGCAATATTGAGTTTTTCCAAAAACCAAGAAAACGGCTTGAGCGTATGCTGATGCAAAACATACCTGCAAAATTTGGTCCATTTTGACAGAAGGAGTTACGAGAAAATCAAAAACAAAAATTCTGTAATTTCATTGGTTGCTTTGGTTTTCAAAATTTCCAATGCTTTCAAGCAGCTGCAAAGTGCTTTCTATTAAATAATGTACATAAATAACGCAACTGGAACCGCTAAAACTCAATAGATTTAATTTTCGGATAAACTGTTCTTACTTTACGTTATGTGTGCAAACGGTCAACGTAATTCAGTCACATCTAAAAACACCTGTAACTTTTGATAGAAACCACGTACATAAGAGATATGCACATCATTTTAAAGCGGTTTTTGCTCTCTTTCACGTGGTTGAGACAAATACGTCATATAACGCTTAAATAAAATTTTGATTATTTGCGCATGCGCAAAGCCGTGATGGTAGCTAGCCAATTATGCGCTCGCTGACACCAAAACATTGTGCAAAGATAGCCTGCCATCCTAGCTTACTTCTCCTAAAATTTTGTCAAGATTTATTCATTCATACCACGATTATGTAGAAAATATCGCTAGTGGTCTTTCAAAAGTATCCCTAAAGAAAAATCGCTCTCACGAGGGATACCCAAATTTGCTTCCACTAGGCCAGTTAAATTTGACACCCCACCCCTTTCAGGTTTGTTGCAACCCTGTCGTTTTGTGACTCGGCCGGCCGGTTCGATACTTTAAGCTAAAGAAATGAGTTCCGGCTGTAATTTGGCGGAATGGATAATTGTATGCTATGTTTCTGCATTTATTTTAAACGTCGGCTGTAATTCGTTGATGGCAAACGTAAAGCCCTTCTAGCGGGCGACATTGGAGGTTATGCCGATTAAATTAGGGCATAGTTGACCCCTTTTCGAAATCAGGCCTTGCACCTAAAATAAATTAATTGGTTTCTGTAAAGAAAGTCTTGCAAACCTTCGTACTAATTGTCTGACTTTAAATCATGTAGAGCTATTTATTCTCTATCAATTGGTGGCAGTCTCATCTCTGTACGTGCTTTCAGGAAAAAATGTTTGCCCAAAACTATATCTTTCAAGCCGCTTTCCTCGACAATCTTTGCGAAGCAGAGGGTTAAGGTAGTAGTACCACTACCGGGGTGGACTTTGCTCAGATGCTGGGAACTAAAAACTTAATCAATCGCTTTGATATCTGGCACATCTGTTCTTCATTATGTTCTGCACCAAACGAGCTGGCCATCTGTGCTGCGAGGAGTGAGGACTGGCTTACTGACTACACAAAAGGAAATGTATTAAAGTTTTGAAATTAAATATCTTCTTCAATCCTCGACGAATTCATTTGAAATTTCACATTCAAGCAATATTAAAACTTACGCTCAGGCCCTTTTCTTAGTTTTTAGTGAAACTAAATTTTTTATTTTTTAGCTTATTTTGAAATATTGTTAATTCTGTATCTTTACTTACTATTGTGTTTTTCTTAAAACAAAGAAAACTGCCTGAGAGTATGCACACATAAAACGTATCTGCCAAATTTGATCAATTTTCGATTTGAAGTAGTGACGAGAAAATCAAAATCAAAGATTTTGTAACTTTTCATTTTTTGCTTTGGTTTTGGGAATTTATATTGCTTTCAAGCAGCTGAATAGTGTTTTTTGTTAAATAATTCACATAAGTAACACACTAACAACCTGTAAAATCCAATAGATTAAATTTTTGGATTAACAGCTATTACTTTACATTGCAGATTAAAGGATCAACGCAAATCAGCCGTAGGTAAAACTATCTGTACCTTTTGATAGAAACCACGTACAGAAGAGATATACACTTCATTGTTAAGCTCTTTTTGTGCTTTTCACATGGTAGATTCAAATGTAATAAGTGAGGCTTAAAAATAAAATTTTGATTATTTGCGCAAAGCCATGATGGTAGCAAACCGATTATGCACTCTCAGACACCAAAATTTTGTGAAAAGATAGCCTGCCAACCAAGCGTGTTTCACCAATAGTTTCGTCATGTTTGCTTCATTTATAACAAGATTAGGTCGGAAATCTCGCTAGTAGTACTACCTAGTGTTGTCATCCGGGCCTGTTGCGGCATCGGGGCGGGCCTGGCCCGAGCCTGGCCCGGATCAAAATTTGATCGGAGCGGCCCGTCCCGGGCCTTTTCTTTTTTTCTTTTTTCCCGGGCCGTTTCCGCGCCAAAGGAAGAATTGATATAAATGGACAGAAAAACACCAAATTTTTCTGAGAATACTTGAAACAAGAAGCTTTTTCACTTCAATTGAATTGAAAAGTATTAATATATTCATTACAATTTTAGATAATAAATATCAAGTATTATTTAAAAACATAGTTGTTGGCTTGGCAGTTTTACTCCGTTAGAGCTCGATACCGTTCTCGAATTATACCTAAATTGGGTCCATTGAAATGCTTCCAATAATATGTGAGATGATGCATTACTATATTATGCCTATTCGTTTATAAAAATTCAAAGGACAAACAGAAGAACTTACAGCTAATACTAAAGCGTTATTTCAGATTAACAGACATTACAAAGTTCAAGCCGATAGATTATTGTATATTATTTTGTATTTGTATTGTATTTATTTCTTGTTACTTATGTTTATTATCTGCTAAAAACTACATCAAAAAGCGTTTTTACTAATTTTGACCATTCGGGCCGGTTTCGGGCCCAAAATCCGGGCCGGGCCTCGGGCTTGTTTCGGGCCCGAAATCCGGGCCGGGCTCGGGCAGGGCCTGGCCCGGCCAGGGGCCCGACCCGGATGATTAGGAACGGCCCGGCCCGGATTTTTCGCTAACGTTACAACACTAGTACTACCACCTTAACGTGGCGGTATCCTTTTGTGCTGTGCTTTTGAGGTGATTCTTTGAACGCTATAACTTTCGCAATTTTGGGAGTTGAAAAGAGCTTTATACATCGTTTTAAAGCTTATAATCAGTACATTCCTAGGAGCTTGCGAAACTTGCAAAATCAAAAATGGAAGAAAGTTTCAGACATACTGACATCTGGCAGGCTGAATATAGACCAAAATTTTTGAATATCGATTTCTCAAAAGTGTAGATCGGTGAAAATTTTTTCTTGTGCCACGATATGAAGGACATATGGGCCGAGTGACAATTTTTTGGATTTAGATCAACAAGACTCAATACTCCAGAAAATCCGGCAAATGTGCGGTGACACGAAATTTCGCAACTTTGTATTCAGTTTTCTCGCAGGTGGAGATGTTTTAGCTCAAACCCAAAAAATGTCCCTCCGCGATAGTGCGAATTTTGATCCAGCCAGAAATCTCGCAAAACCGTTGGGTAGTTTTTGAGAAAGCGATGTTTAAAGCAAAATAACAGCATTTCTGCGAAAATGGTTTCTCGGCTAAATATTTAGCTTAAAGCAACGAATCCCAGCTAATGGGAATTGATAAAATGGGCAATTGGACTGCGTATCGATTGAGTATCAATAAACAAAAATTGTTTGTACGATTTGGCAGTAATTTTGCAAAAACTGATTTCCTCGAGAATGGCCGTTTTTGACTCCAAAAATCGTTTTTTGCTTAGACTGACTTAAACATTAAAGCGTAAATTGAAATCGTCCAATGATAGCGATTTCAACCAGTCAACACCGGAAAACGACTTGGTCAAAGGAGAAAAAAACCAAAGTATTGGGACTACAATGGTTTCCAAAGTAAGACACTCTTCAGGTCAAGTTTACGGCAGCAGATAATCATTCAACGAAAAAGATCACAAAAAGATCGATTCTTCACTTCATCGCAAAAGTTTTTGATCCGTTAGGGTAGTTTGGTCCCCTAACTCTGCCGGGAAGGACCAAGATACAGGAAGCATGGATTCTGGGATTCGACCGGGCTGATAATTTACCAGAAATCAGCAAGAAGAATGGACGAGCCACATTGGTATTGATGCAAACAAATCTTCAAACCCGCTGTGTTTCACTGAAGCTAGCAAGTCTGCATATGCGGCAGTGGTATATATTGTACAGAGTAGCACAAGCAGCCTTCTGTTTGCAAAGTCCCGCATTGCTCCCATCAAGCCGTCCATCACCATTCCAAGACTGGAATTAACCGGAAGTTTGATCGGTGTTCGGGCGATGAAATTCGTGTCATCACAACTGAAAAGTCCAATTGGGAGAAGTTTCTCTGGACGGATTCAGAAATTGTCCTGCACTGGATTCAAAACAGAAAGCAGCAGTCACCGTTTGTGAGACGTCATATAGAAGAAATTGTAAAGGATGCTAACATCGACTTTTCTTTTGTGCCAACGAAACAGATTCCGGCTGATCCAGCTTCACGAGGAATGAGTTTTGAGGTTTTTCACAAGTCCGATTGGTTTTCCGGTCCTGATTGGATGAAGCTTATGCAGACAGATTGGCCAAGATGGAGTCGGAAATTCGACCCAGCAGCAAACAGCGGTGAAGATTCTGTTGGGTCACTGGTTAGTGGATCAATGTTGGTTTCGAAAGTAGAACTAGATCAGTATGCTTCTCCGTTTGGAATACATTTGGAAGGTTTTCGTCATATCAGAAGTTGTTACGAGTAACAGCCTACTGCAGTAGATTCTGGCATGCTATGAAAAAACAACCAAGAGCTTCCAATGATCAAGGATGCTGTAAAGAAAGCTCCATATCATAAACGATGGGTTGCACTTTTTGGTTTGGTCACGCTTGCGGTGCATGTGGAAGTGGTCGCGGACTGCACTGCAGATTCAGCCGTGAACTGGATCATCAGGTATATATATATATATATATATATATATATATATATATATATATATATATATATATGTATGTATGTATATATATATATATATATATATACACATATATATACATATATATATATACATATATATATATATAGATATAAATATATCTAGAAGAGGCACTCCTTCCATGATATTAACTGGATTTGGCCTTCAAATTGAATGTATCATTGTTTTAAGTCCAGTTTGACTAGAAATCCAGTTTGACTGAACTGAATTGAGTCAAATCCAATTTGACGTTTTCTGTTTCAGTCAAACCGAAATTCAATGTGAATGTTAATTTTTAGTGCAAGCAGATTATTAACACAACGCCAAAGCCAAATCTCAAATTTAAATTTATAATTTATAGTCTCCTCTTTATAGACGGATTTCTACTTCCAGTAAAATTAACGCTTGAGTGAGTGTCAGAAAGCTTTTCCAAAGCTAAGTACACTTTGCATTACATATATACAATTTATGTTTATAATTTTGTATTATTTTATGTTTTATTTCTTTTATTTCATATTTGCGATGTCCACTGGACGGACAACGGAATACGTCTGTGTCGGATGTATCCAGTAATCTAGAAATTGAAACGAGTGTAACTACAGAAGAGCGTGAGTACGCTTTTTGTGATACTGTGCCGCTTTTTGTGCTTTTCTTCTACAACGGCTCTATACGTATATCTATAGAATCAAAGGAAATTGTCGCTTAGAATAGTAGCACGATTATTTCTGTATAAAGGCGGCGTT
Source organism: Trissonchulus latispiculum (assembly GCA_030248195.1). Lineage (NCBI taxonomy): Eukaryota > Metazoa > Nematoda > Enoplea > Enoplida > Ironidae > Trissonchulus > Trissonchulus latispiculum. The sequence continues at coordinate 12,659 of JASAND010017857.1, forward strand.
TTCCTTTGATCATTACAGTTGAAACCGCTTTACAGATCGAAGGAAGCATTTTCAGGTGTTCGTACAAGAAGAAGAAATGCTCAGCATCTTCGATTCTACCAAAAAACATAAAACATTTCAAAAATTTTGAAATTTAAAAAATTTTAAAATTTAAAAAATTCAAGTTTTTTAGCTTTGGAAAAGCTTTCTGACACCCACTCAAGCGTTAATTTTGCTGGAAGTAGAAATCAGTCTATAAAGAGGAGACTATCAATTATAAATTTAAACTTGAGGGCTTCTGTAAAATTTGTGGGAAGAAACTGGCTTAATGACTCTTGTTACGCTTAATTAGTCTTTAAGTGGCACCCAACAGGGCAGGTTGAAGACTGACTGCGGAACCAAAAGGAGAGAGGTCACTTCTTAATTGTCAGGGTAGTCCTGTTTTCCGCGGAACTTCAAATATGCAAATAAGGCATATGCAAATTAGTTCACTAAGTATAATACATTCACTCGCCTAACAGCAATTAGTTAGTTCAAATACGATGGCGGGTAACCTCAGGAACAGTAAACTTTGTGGCTGAAAATGGTTTCTGTTCAGAAACCTTCTTTTCAAGTCACTGCAGTTTACTGTTCCTAAACATATGGGTGTTTAACTAATACCCGCCATTGAGGCTGAGAAAGTCAGAATTCACTAGTTTATTAACGGCGTTATCACTAAGTATAATTTACATAACCTAAAATTAGTATTATATATTTATATATTATACATTATACATTATATATTTGTACCAAAATGAAATGTTTTATACATTTGGTGTATATTTATTGTTTGTTGTTTTGTTTTGTTTGTTTGTTAATGACCTTTCCATTTCTCTCCCCACAACTTTGACATCTTTAATATAAGGCGTTTAGTAGTTTAAACTAAAAACAGCATAATAGTCAGTCGCTTTCATGAAACTGAAGTTAGAAATTAAGTGAAAGAAGAGAAAATAAAAGAAGTAAATTTAAACGGGAACAAGAAATCAGTTTTTTCACGGCAGACTTGATTATCGTAAGTGTGGAAATTATTAAGTTATCTATTATTTTTGTCGCAATGTTGTGGATCCAACTGTTTGAAATTAGTTAGTGTTCAAAATTAATAGCAGTTTGTTTTGAGTTTAGATTTACTCCTTTTAAATTTAATTTTAATTCAACTTTAGACATCGAGTGGAACTTCTCTTCTTATTTTTTCAGATTGTTAATTTGCTAACTCCTAATATTAAGGATGTACAATTTTACATGGAAGTAGACATCCGTCTATAAAGAGGAGACTATAAAAAAATTATAAATTTAAATTTGAGATTTGGCTTTGGCGTTGTGTTAATAATTTGCTTGCACTAAAGGATTAACATTCACATTGAGTTTCGGTTTGACTGAAACAGAAAACGTCAAATTGGATTTGACTCAATTCAGTTTAGTCAAACCGGATTTTTATGACTTCAAACAATGAGATATTCAATTTGTAGGTCAAATCCAGTTTGACTGAAATGAATGTTCAGACAAATCAAATTTGTTCGAAAATCCAATTTGACTTCCACATGTAACCTTTGTAGATGTTTCCAAATTGTTATAACTGCCTAGCTCATTTCAATTTTAGCCACAACAAAGTCTTATGATTCTTGAACCTTGAATTTTAGTTCTATTCCGTTTGAGAATAGTCAAAATATCAAAACTCAAAACAAAATCAAAACATGTCTGATGTAATGTTTCCCAGTAGCGGCCTTAGAAGATATATCTTTGACATTTCGTGTTTGCACCTATATAAACGGCCTCAGAATTTGTGCTAGTCAGTTTGGCTCTAATAAAGCTGTGAAACGGTTGTATTTTTACTGAGGCTAGTTAGCGTGAGTGTTACATTTTGGAGCCCCCGCGAACTCAACTTAGATTTTTGTTTCAAGCCCTGTCACCACAGGTAAGCAATAGTGATGAATGAGCAAGACATAGAAAGAATCGTCCGTAATCATCTCCGAGACTTTAAAAAAGAGTTTAGCGAAGGTGGCCCCTTACAGGAGGTAAGGTCCCAAATTGCCGCCGTGGCGGAAACCTCAGATGAAACGGCAACCCCCAGAGCCAATATCCCTCTTTTTCATGGCCATTTAGATGAATCCTTTTCCGACTGGATCGAGAAATTTGAGCTGATTGCCGACGGATTCGGATGGTCTGCTCAGAAGCGACTTAAGAAGTTGCCTGTTTATCTGGAAGACACTGCTTTAGAGCAGTACAAGGAACTGACTACCCCCGAGAAATCTGACTACGACGCACTGAAACGTGTTTTGGAATCCAAGTTAACTCGTCCGAAGAACCACATGTTCAGCAGTTTGAAACTGAAGGGACGAGTTAAAACATCTTCAGAATCAGTGGCAGACTATGCCAGAGCGATCAAAAAATTGAGTAAGGCAGCCTACCCCAATGACTTAAATGAAAGATCTAAGGACTATCTCATGTTAGAAAACTTTATAGCTGGGTTACCATTTAATTTGAAAAGAGCCGTTATGCAAAAAGAACCAGACAGATTTTCGTCCGCGGTGCAGACAGCACAGAAGATTGAAGCCCAATTACAGTATTTAGCCGTCAGCGGAGAACCGCACTCGTCCGACTCCGACAAGAGAATCACGGAACTTATAAGTGACGTTTCTAAATTGTTAAAGAAAGAGCAGGAAAAAGAAACTACAGTTGTAAATGCCGCACTGGCTAGGTCTTATGACAGAAACTCAAGCGAGGAGCGTTTGTCACGGTTAGAACGACGTTTAGACGGACTCTTCAAGTCCAAGTCGGCGACCCAACCACAGACCCGTTATAGTGAACCGAACCGTAGTAGAACATCAGGATCTCCTCGAGTTTGTTTTAAATGTGGCAAGCCAGGCCACCTAAAAGCAAACTGTCACACCCCAGTTGGTAGAAACTTCGCCAACAATAATAGAACGCCGAGAAGAGGCAGAATCAACACTCTCATAGAGCAGAACCAATAGGAAGAGTCCAACAACGATTTTGAGCCACAGGAAAGTTTCCAGCTTGAGGCTGTAACAACAGAGCTAGAAAACCTAAAAGTACATGTTCAGAATTTAACAGATCGTTTGTTTTCAGATTGTGGAACCATAGGGAACATAGAGGGAACAGTTTCCCTCACAGATGATCACAGCATGGACCAGGAACCCATCCACACTGGCCAACCTGAGATCAGCCCGGAAACAGTCAACGATTCTCTACAAGTGGCTCATGTTCAGCCTGTGGAATCCTGTGATTCTAACCTCCTCATTGTGGATGAAGAAGACCCGCAACTCCAGCCACCGCGACCACAGATTCAGCCACCCGTAGATCCAAGCTGTCAGAATGTCACAGAATCTGTCAAACCAAGACAGGATAACGGCACGGTAAGGTCTAAAGGCTGTATATCACAAATATGTCTTCCCAAAGTCCCTATTTTTCAAATCAGAACTTTTAAACCCTTCCACAATTCTCGACTACCCTTCTTCTTAGTTTTGATTACGTTGTTTCTGCCTACCGTAATGTCTACAGAGGACTACCTAATTTGTGGGCAAGCACGCAATGGTTACCCAGTTCAGGTTCCAGTTAAGGTTCATTGTCTCCCTCCTCCTTCAGAACAGGTTGTTAAGCTAAAGGTGGACCTGTTTACCCAACAGAGTATAGGTTCAAAAGCTGATGCATACTTTTGCTATGAACACGTTCATACAGTGTGTACTAATACCGGTTTTTTTTGGGTCTAGGGGCATTACCACATATAAATCTTTCACAGTACCAGTATCAGTAGCTGACTGCTGGCAGGCAGTGACTACAAAACTGTGGAATCGAACACCCCTCGAGCAGAACTCTGAAAATCTCTGGACTACGGCAAACTTGCTTAGAATATTTTATAAGTGGTGCTGTTACGATGTATGTCAAACTAATAGAAATTTTGTATTAGAAATAGGAACAGTAGCTACCGTGGACGGACTGAGTTTAATTAGTAACATTGGTACAGTAGGGGGTTGCACGGCTCAGATGGGACAGTGTATTAGTGATCATGGGACTTTAGTCTGGAACCAAACCTTGCTACAGAAATTCAGTCCATACAAATTTATAGATTCCTACAATGCGACAGTAAGTGATAGACATGTAATAATCGAGGATATTCAAGGAGCTTTCACAATTGGGAATAAAACCCCACCAAAATGTCTACCTTCTCCTTCCTACGTAACAGAACAGGGAGTGGCTTTGCACTTTCAGAACTACATTAATTATACAGAACTCTCCGATGAACGGGATTTCGAAGACACAAATAAAGTTCTGGATGTCGAGTATCAAATCGTCAACTACAAGTTAAATTTTTTATATGAAAAACTTCAATATTTAGAACGAGACCATTTCCGTCAAACATGGTTAGCACTTTGTTTGCTAGCCGACCGACAAATTAAATTAATCAATCAAATTTTCAGAATCGACCCTACTCTGGGAGCACGAATTTTGCTAAATCGTACGGACATCCACGCAACTTTTGCAGGTCAAGCTTTAATGGTTTGGCCCTGCAAAAGTATCCGTCCCGAAAAAATATACTGGGATTACAAATACGCTAATCGCAGTTTTGAATATGTACCAGTTCAGTACAATCAGCAGATATATTTTTTAGCCCCAGGTAGCCAGGAATTGGTCACACATTCTTTGGAAGTTCCGTGTCATCATCATATTAATGGCATTTTCGCCACATCAGTGGGTTGGAAAACTAAGACAGGTAGTGTGCACGTCACTCCCATTAACTTCGAATTAGCATGGAAAACGAATTTCAATGATATAACCTTCACATCCCCTCCTATATTCCATAATTCTCTGGCAGGTATAGAAGGATCTGTTGGGAATCTTAGATCGTACGTTAGTCAAACTTTACTCTTAGACCAAAGGCTTAACAGATTAATTAACTATACAGCAAGTCTTTCCTTGAATCCTTCAGTAGTATCAGAATCCATAAAAGGACTAGGCCAAGGTATTGGCGATATCTTAGAAGGTGGTGGACATGGTTTAAAGTCACTAGCCGAAGGCCTTGGTAACGGCCTTGGAAATACAGCAAAGGGGCTAGGCGAAGGTACTGGATCGCTTGTTTCTAATATTCTGAAAGGTCCCTTGCAAGCACGAATCAATTTAGCTGTTATAGTGCTGTGTATAATGGGATTGCTACTGCTATTGTACTTGTTGTATACTAAACGAAGCTTGCTAAGCAAGCTTTTGCAACCAAAAACAGGCTTTACAGATCCTGATATACCTTCTCCTAACCTTCCCTTGCCCCATGATGCCCCTCTCCCGAGTCCAGATCTACAGATAAGTGATACTCTACATGATAAGTTGCCTTCGCTCAATTCTATGTTCGATAGATCGAATTTTTATTTACACTTGCCATCTTGGGCGACTAACGTTTGCAACAGCGTTAACCGAGCCCTTACAGTTTCAATTAAAGTGGGAAAAGAACCCACACAGGCTGTGTTTGACACTGGGGCAAACGTAACTGTAATTTCAGAAACCTTTGCACGCAAACTAGGACAAATGCGAAAGCCGATAGCAACTGCAGAATCTTTCACTGGTCAGAAACTCTGCATCATTGCAGCCATGACAGTGCTGTTTACAATTGGGTTAACACCAATACAGCACACAGCTCACGTAGCCAGAAATTTTAAGTATGACTGTCTTTTGGGGTTAGACATCATACATAGACTAGGCCCATTTTTCGTTGATTTTAGTTCTCGTAAATTACACATCGGTGGTTCGTCAATACCTATTATCAATGAATTCAGGGACAGCACCTATCAGAAGACAAATCAGGTAATGCTCTCTGAAGATATAGTCCTACCACCGAGATCAGAATCTTTTACTTTGTCAGCTACAGTAGTCAACCTAGTCCAAGCAGATTCTGATTTTATTTTCGAACCCCATTCCAATAAATTAGATACACTGAACATTTTTGCCGCTAGGACCTGTATTCGTAGTCCACAGAACGGAGTCTCTCTACGCCTCTTGAACCCAACTAACAAAGTGGTGCGTTTACGCAAAAACCTCGTAATAGGTAGCGTCAGTGAGGTCCAGGTCGCGAACAAGTGTGGGCTGCCAGATAGAATGTCACCTCAGAAAGCCATGACTAAGCATTTAGATGAAATTGATTTATCACAAAGTAGACTCACCCCGACAGAAAAAATTCAGCTACGGGTCCTCATAAACAAATTCTCAGATGTTTTTGCAAAAGATGACAAAGACTTAGGGCGCTCAAATGTCGTTCGACACAAGATAGATACGGGGAACGCTAGACCCATTAACAATCATCCGTATCGATTGCCTTTCGCTAAAAGAGAGTCGGTTAAAACTCATCTGGACGAAATGGCCCAAAAGGGCATCATTAAGCCAAGTTCCTCCCCTTGGTCTAGCCCTATGATTGTAGTTAAAAAGAAAGACGGCAGTGACAGAATTTGCGTAGATTATAGGGCTTTAAACGCAGTAACCAAGAAAGACGCGTATCCCCTACCCCGAATAGACGACATCTTGGAATCACTAGGAAAAGCGACTTATTTTTCCACACTCGATTGAGCAAGTGGATTCTGGCAAATAGAACTAGACCCCGCTGACGCAGAGAAAACTGCTTTTTCGTCAATTTCAGGTTTGTGGCAGTATGTCACCTTGCCTATGGGTTTAGCTAATGCCCCATCCACGTTTCAAAGAGCAATGTCCGTGGTCCTATCAGGGCTACAGTGGCAAAACTGTTTTGTTTACGTAGACGACGTTATTGTGTTCAGCGCAGATTTCAATCAGCACCTTAGCGACATTGAAAAGGTACTTCGACACCTTCGTCAGTACAACTTAAAGTTGCGCGGAAAAAAATGTCGTTTTGCCTGTAGAAGGGTAAAATTTTTGGGTCACGTGATTTCACATCAGGGTATAGAGGTTGATAACGAAAAGACAGATGCAATTAAACACTACCCCCGACCAACAGATGTTAAATCCTTACGTCAATTTCTGGGTCTTTGCTCGTATTACAGAAAATTCGTCAAAGGATTTGCTAGCGTAGCATCCCCCTTGTATAATCTTCTAGAAAAAGAAACAAAGTTTGTTTGGAACGATGAAGCATCAACAGCCTTCGAAACTTTGAAAAAATCCTTAATCACTCCACCGATATTAGCCTACCCAGACTTTTCTAAGCCTTTCATGCTAAGCACCGACGCCAGCGGTACTGGAATACGAGCAGTTCTTAGCCAAATTCAGAATGGTATTGAACGCCCAATTGCTTTTGCGAGTCGCAGTTTGAATAAGGCAGAACGAAAATACCCTCCAGTCGAACAAGAGGCACTTGCTCTCGTATTTTTCGTTAACTATTACAGACCCTACCTTTATCGCCACGACTTCACAGTGATTACAGATTGCCAACCTCTTAAGTGGCTATTATCGGTTAAAAACCCCTCTCCTCGATTAGCTAGATGGAGCCTTTCGCTTCAAGAGTACGCTAACTATATGCAAATTAGACATAAACCTGGTAAGTTTAATACAAATGCCGATGCGCTTTCACGTATTTGCGCATCCTTAGAAGCTAATTTTACAAGCATGGACGATCTGAAATCCCATCAGCACGCAGACTCAGAACTGAGCCCATAATTACATTTTTGCAAGCACGAGAAGCTAGTTCAAATAATAACTTAGCTCATAAGGCTAAGAATTACTCCTTTTCAAATAATACTCTCTATTATCACCGGTCAGATGATAGTTCTAAAACTTTGAAACTCCTGGTAATCCCCATGGCGTTGCGTCATAGCATCATGGAAGCCAATCACGACAGCCCTTTTTCCGGGCATCTTGGGTTCGGCAAGACTTATCAGAAAATCAAAACAAGATATTATTGGCCAACTCTTAGAACGGACGTAAAAGGCTGGTGTAGGGCGTGTAAGGACTGTGCACATCGCAAGGACCCTCCTCAGAAAACAAAACTCCCCCTCCAACCAATTCCCGTAAATTCGCCATTTTTTAGAGTTTGCGTAGATATTTTAGGCCCCCTGCCCCGTACGTTCTCGGGTAATACTTACATAATTATATTCATCGACACTTTCACAAAATGGCCTGAGTGTTTTTGTACGGCCGACACTAAGACGGAGACCATAGCAAAACTTTTTATAGAACAAATAGTGTGCACATTTGGGGCTCCTCGGGAATTACTTTCTGACAGAGGCAAAAACTTTTTATCGAAGCTGGTAATATCTATTTGTGAACTTTTGAAAACAAAGAAAATTAATACAGCACCGTACTCTCCCCAAACTAACGGAATTGTAGAACGATACAATCGCACGTTGTTAGATATGTTGTCTATGTACACTTTCCGACACCAAACAGATTGGGATGAATGGGTGCCATATTGCTGTTTCGCTTACCGCACCAGCACTCATGAAACCACCGGAGAATCACCGTACTTTTTGCTTTTTGGACGTGACCCCACCTTACCTTTAGATACAGTGTTACTTCAACCAGAAAGAGGTTATGACGAGACGGAGGATTATAAAAGAGATGTAGCACTTCGTTTGAAAGGTGCTTGGGCTTTGGTAAAAGAACATGTTGCCATAGCCCAAGCTAAACAAAAGTCTCAGTATGATAAGCATGCTACGAAACTAAAATTTAGAGTAGGAGATAGAGTCTATATGTATATCCCAAGTATCGTTAAACCGCCCAGAAAGGAAAAGACAAAATCTGCCCCAATGTTAACTCTAAAGTTAGCAAAAAAGTGGTACGGTCCCTATAGGATAATTGATATTAAACACAAGAACGCAAAGTTGCGTTCCATAGATAATCCGGATCAGGTAACAGATTGGGTAAGAATGGATAGTCTTAAGCCTTGTTATGAATTGCATACTCCTAATATGAAAGGTCCAACCGAACTCGTGACTAACCTTAGTACACCGAGCAGTTCATAATTCTAGGAGGTCTAGAATTTAGAAAACTAGACATATTGTAGAATATTTCCTTGATTTTACCCTAAATTATTCAAAAGTGGGTGCTAACTTCATGAAAAATCAATCTAAATTTGACTGCTGTGTACGGTCCAACGCCGTACATAGCTAATTCACTTTCGCCTCCATTTTGATTACAACTTCAGTCAGTCTAGATTCAAACTTGGTGACGAACGGTGGTTTTTGGGTGCCACCTCTGTGATTGCAACTTCCTGGCTCAACTTGGACTACGGTTGGGGGATTTTTGGGGTCACACCCATATACTTGATTGGAACCCTTGTAAGGTTTGCTGTTTTGTTTGGGTTTTCTTTTTATATAAATTTAATATGGTGCTTGCCCAAACGTGTTTATCTGAAGTAGGGACTGAATCAGACGTATTACACACTCAACTACCGAACCTCTAATCTTTATTGAATAATAAATTATTTACACACAGAATTTCATAATTCGACAAACTGGCGACCGTAACTCTTGAGTAAATATGTCTGATTCTTCCCCCCGACTTACTCGCTACCTTAAAAAATTGCGTGATGGCACTGCCCGACTTTTTTCTGAATTACCCACCGGGCAAGCACCTGAAATTTCTGATAGTTTTTTGAATCAGCAATTTTCTCAAAAATGCCGGTCTACAAACTTGGGGGGAACTGACTTGGGGGGTTCAACTCCCCCCCAAATTTCGGGGAATGCTGGAGTATCTACACGGTTCTCAGTAGGGGAGGTGGGAGGACAGAGTCTCCCCCAAAATTTTCAAAATTTTCCCAAAATTCCCAGAATTCCCCCCGGAATTCTAACGATCTCCCCCAAACTTTCGGGGCTGTTGGGGGTGTAGACAATGTTTTGGGTGTGCCTAGGTGTACCTCAGTGGACGTGTTGGGGGGACCAAGTCCCCCCCAAAATTTGCAGAATGTCCCCCAAAATCCTATGAATCCCCCCCAAAATTTCCAGAACCCTCCCCAAAATTCTCAGACTCTCCCCCAAAATTCATCAAATTCTCCCCAGAATTTTTTAAATAATCCACCCCATTTTAGTTTGCAGATTCCCCAATCTGCACCTCCCCAAGTTATAATTTCGTCGCCACCCCCAAATTCTGAATTTGATCAATTGCCCGGGGGAACTCCCCCAACCCCAAAATCAAGATTACTCTCAACCAGAAGATTTGGAAAACCAACTCCCCCAAAATTCAGTCCCCTCACCTATAATTTTTCGGGGGGGGTGTCCGCCCTCCTACCCCTCCTCGCACCAGACGCAATTTTACTGCTGGAGAAATTTTCCCCACAGGAAAAACCTCCAGCAGTAATCTTAATTTTTCTGGTGCTCTGCAAAATACATGGGGGGGCCCACTGAGTTACACCTATCAAATTTGCGTCCCTCCCAGTCTATAAGGGCTGTCCCTCCCCAAAATTTAGAGCAGAATTATACACTGAACCAGCGGGAGACCCGGGTAAAAACGATTGGGGGGCCAGTCTCTGCACCCTCACAAATCACTCCCCAGTCAGTAGAAAATCCCACTACCCCCCAACATTCAGAAAATTCGAATTTTCGACGTGATTTTGACGATTTTATCTCTCCCCGGTTTGACGCTGCAAAGGCAGCTAAAGAAGTAGTTTCGGCCTTGTTGGGCTCGGGGGAAGCCCCCCAGAAATCACCTGTCCTCCCTTCGAATACGTATTCTCTGTCAAGAATACCCCAAAATTCTGCAAATATTTCAAATAATGTGGGTTTTTCTCCTGCACAGGCAGGTGGGGGGGGGGCGCCCCCCCAAAACCATGGGGCTTTTCAACCTGCTCAAATTCCAGTTGTGGGTGGTCAACCTCCCCCTCATTCGGGTGATTCCGAAATAGGATCTGTGTATGATTCTGCTAACAGCCAAAATTCAGTGGTTATGGTTCGAACTGGAGGGGACCTCATACCCCCCTTTCTACGTATTTACCCCAGCCCGTCTATTTTGGGGAAAATTGTCAAAATTTTAAAAATTTTCAAAATTTTCAAAATTCTCAAAATTTTCAAAATTCTCAAAATACGTACGTAAACGGGTCCACAACCCAAATGCCCCGGCCTTCTCACACGGGTGGGATTACCTTTCCCCGGGACTAGCACGGAAATTTGTTACCAAATCAACAGATTGTCCCTTCCCACGTTCAAATTCAAAAAACCCCAATTTGTCATGGGGGCCCTTCTGCCCCACTTTTGTATCATACTCAGCCCCCTCCCTCTCCACCTTTGCATGTCCCCCATCCTGCATTTCAAAATCCACCACTGGCCTCCCCAGAAAGATTGGCCAACCAAAATTTTTTGTATCAAGGGGATCCATGCTATTACCCCGTCCACCCGAGGTCTTATGGCCAACATTTCTACGAGGGTATTCAACTCGCAGCCCCAGAACCCCATATGCAGCAACAATTGCCCCAACTCCGCTATCAGCCACCAACTTCACAGCACCCCGAGGGCCTATATCTCATACGTACTCCAACAAATTTCAATTATGACCGTCTAGAGCAGCAAGTTTTTGAAAATCCAGTAATTCGTGAACTGGATAATAATCATTTGTGGGAGGGGTCCCAACAAAATTTGCCCCCATTACAAGTCCCTCCACTTTTACCACAGCAGGTCCCTAATAACCCCTACTATATGGCGGAGATGGTGGCCTCGCATGCTTGTGCGGCTGATTATGTCTCAGAAAATCGCCTTGCAGGGCCGGCTGAAGTTCCGCGGCAGCAAGAGCAGCGCATACCCGCGTTTTCCCCGAGGGAAGGTAAAGGTGTAGCGTTGACTCCTGCTGGGGGCGCCCTTTCTTCGAGAGGTTCGCCCTCAGTACAGCAAGATTTTGTCGCGGGCCATCCTTCGGCGCCTGCCCAGCCGTATCAGGCTTGTGAGCAGTCACCACCTCCCCCTCCCCCTTCTCAACAAAATTCAAATTCACCTCCTCCCTCAAAAGTTTCGAAGTCTCCTTCATCTGTGGGTACCCACTCGAATTATTCAGTCGATAATGTGGGTAAAAAACCGGGAATTCCAAAAAGTCCTCGACGCCCAACCCCAAACACAATGGAAGCAACTGACATTTCAGTTCCAAAATTTGATACCGGTCTTTTTCGCTATTACTTAGAAGTTTTACGGGATGTCCCCCGTTATGACCCGAAATACGCATATTTTGAAGACTGGTTACCCCAATTCGAGTCGGCAGTGGCAGTTCATGCAGTCCCTCAGGACCAGTGGGGGCGCCTCCTTTGGAACAAATTAACAGGAAAAGCTCAAATTTTTGCTTCTCGCTGTGGCCCACAGGTCGTCGAGTCCTATTCAGGATTTTTGGATTTAATCAAATCGCAATTTCCAAAACCACAACTCTCGTTGCGGGAGCGGCAATCGGCTGGTGCACACCGAAAGCAACTTCACAACGAGTCCGTTCAACACTATATCTCAGAATTGCAGGCTATGGCTCTCGACCTGTGGGATACGCAGGAGGAGCGTGAACAAGAATGTGTTCAACAACCTTTTGCGGGGGTGCACGATAAATTTGCTTCAGCTTTGGCTTCTCTTTTTCTCCATGAGCGACCCACTATGCAAGATGTCCGTCGGGTCATTGATCGTCTAAGAGTCTCGGGAGGCCCGCCCACCGGAGGGAGACACTCTCTCCTATGACCTGTGAGTCTATTACGTCGAAGATGGGGGCACCGACAAAAAAAGCCAGTCCTCAAAAAATTCAGACACTCCCTCACAGTCTAACCTTGAGGTTGCAGCCTCCCCTTTGGGTTTTCGTGAAATGAAGGACTGGTTCGAACAGCACCTCCAGGAAGCCCTGAATAAGTGGGATGAAGAAAAACAGAAAAAGCCCCCTTGCAAATACTGTAAAAAAACGCGGTCACGCACCGGAAAATTGTTGGGAACGCTACCCCTCAAAGGCTCCCCCAAATTATAAAAACCGTCCCCTACCTGAGAGAGTTGATCACGTGGCCCATTCATCAAATACGTACCCTGTTCAATATCTTGGATTACCGGTATACCAGCAGCAATATCCCCCCATAAATTATGCCCCCATACCTCCCAACCCGACCCCAGTACAATTTTCTGCTCCTGCTCCAGCCCTCCAACCCCCATCAAACTTGGGAAATCAGGGTGGCTATGTCGGAGGACAAAATTCTCAGCCAAGGCCAATTCCAGCTCCGACTACTACAACCCCGGCCCCATACCAACGTACAGTACACATCCAAAATGCAGGTGTTCCGGAACGCTCTCAAAATTTTGTACGAGCCTCGGATTCGGGGGTTTCAGCTCCTGCTGCACGTTCTTCTCCTAGGAGAGCGGCTCCGGCTTCACATGGAGTTACTGCCGAGCAAGTTCATCAAATTCTGACTCAATTTCAAGTCGGGGTGGTTTCTGATCTGGCTGGTGGCGAAGCTTCAAAAGGGGGGGTGGTCCCTACCGTATTTGGCTCCGATCCGTCTGAGTCAGTTGCCTCATCAAATTCTCCACAAATTGATTTAACTATGATGGAGGCCCAATTGTCAAATGTTTTTTCAAAAGTGGTTCATAATTTTACTACCTTGTGGGCTATACAAAGGGATACTTTTGATTTTATGCAAGAATATTATCACGTTCTTTTAAATCAAATGCAGGAAATGGCAACTTTACTAAAGTGTCTATGTCCAAATCAGTCAGAATACAACTCTATTTCATTTGTCGAAAAACAGTCACCTCCCTCATGGACCGCGGGGTTTGCTCCCATAATCGGGGGTGCGACTGCCCCTTGCTGCCACCGGCCCGAACATGTTTCTGTAGGGACAGAAACTGAGGAACCTGTCAGTCCAATGGCACCGCAGGAGCTTGAAAAACCCCAACTAGAAGATCTGACATCAGAGGCAGTAACGCCGGGAGGGTCCACCGAAATTGAATCCGAGCAAGTACCGGTAGCAGCAGATAGTATCCCAGCCATAGTCGTCACCTCCGGGGGGACCAAAATTTTGACTATTATTGATTCCGGAGCAGCAATATCCATTGTCAGTCCCCGGACAGTTAAGAGAATATTGAAGGGGGCGCCAATGTTCGATTTCAGAAAAAGGATCCCATCACCGCAGTGGCATCTAACGACACGCCGTTAAACATTACTGCCAAAGTTTTTATAATTTTCACGGTGGGGCGTAAAGAATATGGGTGGTTTTTTCATATGGTTCCTAACTTTTCTCGTGAGATTTTAATAGGAACTGATTTCATGAAACGTTTTCACTGGGACTTGTTATTTTCTACTAATGAAGTAAACATGCAAGGAATACACCACCCATTATTGTCATCAGACGAAATTCGGTCAGAATTTATAGCAAATTGGTGTGCCGATGCGCCTGCGGTGATGTATACAAATGTGGGGATACTTCCATCCTTGGGGGTTCGGCCCCCACCTCCCTTGCTGTCCGGGGTACGACAAGAAGGCCTGCATCTTGAAATTTCAAAAGAGGGGGTAGACACCCCTCCAGTAACTCCTACAACTCCTAGTCATTTAGTCCAACCCTCCCTGTCCCAAGTTAATTTTCGAAAGAGGGGGTAAACCCCGATGATTAGTATGTCGTTTGCTTGGCCCGATTAATTTATTGAAAGTCCTTATTCAAAATATTTTTTTGAAAGAAATACTTTAAGGCGTTTTCTTTTTTACTTTTCGTTTGATTCAAATTTATAAGATTTATTTTTCAATTTGATTTAAATAATCTTCTTTAAAAAATTCTAAAATGTAGTCTTTCGTACTTATGTACGTACACATATCTAAGGAATTTCTAATTTTTGTATTTTATATCCCTAGTACTATTGCCTTTTACTATTTTAGCTTCAATGGTTTCGCTATACACACATTAATAACCTGCACCTTTTTCAACTTGGCACTTTAACTCCAGATGTTTTATATTTTGTTCGTATTCTCATTTTACGCACAGCTGCCTGGTCGCAGTTTCACATCACACGTGCAAAAAATTTCACTTTTGATTTAATTTCAGGTACAAGTTTCCTCCGCCTTTCATCCAGTTCTTTCCAGCGGGTTGGCAGGTGGCAATGGACAGTCTTCTACGGAGTCAAAAGTTCACGGATCCCACCCGGATTAGCATAAGTTTTCCGATTGCATTGGTAAGAATTTTGAATTGCTACTATGCTTGGCTATGACGCGCTGGGCCGGTTGCAAACGGCCCGACGCGTTTTATGATCGGGCAGGGGTAAAATTTGTTACTTCAATGAGGTATATTTTTATCTTTGCTGGGGGGTTCTCAAAAGTATGAGTTTATTTTCATGTCTGCTTTCTAAGAAGTGTTCCCTTGGACCGACCATTGCGCGCAGGTCGGTTCTAGCCAAATTAATTTCTTTTGAACGGAAAGATTTTGCATGGTAATCCAACGGGTGAATGCTGTGGGGTCCCACCTAGATGTTTATTGTTAGCAATTCTTTGTCTCCGTCCAAAAAGGTTTAAAATTTTGTGCCGAGGTCGGCACAGTCGGAAATGAAACTGGACTGGGGTGGTTATAACTTCGTGTGCAGGAAGCCCTATCCATGCCATTTTTAAAAATTGTAATGTGAACAATTTTGGTTCCGGAAATTCTGACCGGGGCCGCTTTTCACTTTTTCCTGGCATTCTGTTCACCCGGTTTTACTGTGCCGACCTCGGCACAAATTCAATATTCACTCTGTTTACCGATCTGTCAGACACGTACTGCGATTAGGCATGTTGTGTTTAATACGTACACCTGTATTAACGTTGTTTTAATTATTCTCTAGTTTTAACATATAATTTTACTAATTTTGTGACTAATTATTTTTGTTCTATGTTTTAGGTTTTTACCCTCTTGGGTTCCTGGTACCGGCCCCCGGTAGTGGTATATGTTCTGTTTCTTGTATTGTTTGAACGGTGGGAGTTGAAAATTTTTCTGTTGTTCTCTAAAAACTTTTGGTAATTTCAAAACATCTTTTGCTTGCCTTGGAGAAACTTCTTTTCTCTTCTTTCTCATGTTGTTCTATACATTTTGGATAAAAATTAAATTTCTTGAAAAGCTCATTTTATTAAAAGCGTACTTGCATGTTTACGTTTTTCACTTTTTATTTCTTTGTAGCACACTTAACAGCTTGCATAAATATTTCTTGAACAAAATTTCATTGTAACTCTTTCTGATCAAATTATCTTTCTCTCTGATTTAATGGATCAAAATCATTGTCTTTCTCTATTGGATGCAAAATGCAAACTTGATTCTTCTCATTCACTTGAATTGCAATTTTAAATACTTTCATTTATTTGGTTGGTCGTCTTATATTTTGAATTTTATCATTTAATGCTTTTTATCTGTATGTAGGCAATAGTACTGAGGTATTCTTAACACCGTGCCGCACCTCGGCGGGTCCGTGGCTGCTCGCCGCCTGCGCTATCCCCATAGGGAAGGTAACGGTGGGCGGTCAGCCCCGGACCGGCAATTTTGACTCTTGAGAATTATTTTCCATTTTCTCTGATTTGGCGTTTCCTGCGGTGCCTGCGTTTTCCCCACAGGGAAGATAACGGTTCCGTCGGTTTCTGCCTACACTCTCTAAATTAATCGGGCCTCATATATATGTATTGCGGGCTTTTGCCCAAGTATTTTTGTTACTGTTAGGCATCGTGCCTATATGCTTATTCACATATATACATGCCGTATATTATTCCATTTTTGTTTGTTTGTTCTGTATTCTACTTATCGTCCCCTTCCCTCCCCCCCTGTCCCTCTTGACGGCGAGTGTTCCCCTGTTATACTGTTTGTTTGATTGTTACTGTATTTCCCTATATGTGATACGGGTTGGCCCCTACGATTACATCTGGTTTGGATGGGCCTGGTTTGGTGTTTGGAAGGCTGGTGGTGTTGGTCCTGGTTGAGCGGGCGCTTGATGCCGAGGGGCATCCGCCCAGTGGTCCGGAGGTCTCGGTCCGGTGATGTGGTATGGGATTTTTCCCAAGGTGCTTGGAACTGGAAATCTCTCCCGCAGCCTGGAGTCATTTATGATTATTGTGAACTTTTAAGTCAGATTTTGTGATGTTTGTTGTGAACCCGGTTGTATGTCCCCTTACCTCGTCCGTCCCCCCTCCCCCTTTCCCCTCTTTTGCTAATAGTTATTTCATTGTTTATATTTTCTATGTACTCTACAGATTTAGCGTTAACCTTGGTTGGGTGGGGTCTTTGGTCATTGTTTGGGGTTTCTTCTCCAGGGGTAAATTTTCTCAAATTAATTTCTAAATTTCACTTTCCTGTTTCTATTTTTCCGAGATCTCATTTCCGGGTAGGGTGGTTCCCTCCAGCTCAGCTCAGCTGTTCTATACGTGTTGTATGTTATTCCATTTTTCTAATCTTTTCGGGTCTTTGTTTCTCTTACCATGGTGTTTGTTTCACTTTTCTTTCTAAAAATAGTCACGGGTTTACTTTAATTCAAAATTTTTCTACCTTAAACTGCCATTATTTCTGCCTTATTTTGCCATGTCTAGTATTTCGAGCAGCTCTGCCATTTTTGCTTTATCTTTGTGCTTTATAAATCTTTGGCATTTATTAAAGATTCTACTATATTTTGTATGTTGGGGCGGGCAGGTGCTCAGGAGAGATCACCTTTTGAGTTGAAATACTCTCCTTTCGGATTTATTTCGCTCCCTGGGAGCATTTGAAATTGAGTCTCACCTCGAGTCTCGCTGCGTTCCCCCTCTAAGACCTTACTTCGTATATGTGAACCTTTCTACCATTATTTCTATATTTTTATATTTGAAAGTTTTCCTCTCTTAATTTTTCGAGCGCTTCTGTTGGCACTCGCTTTTGACTATATTATTTATATACTTTATATTATTATAAATCTATATCTTCGGATTATGTCCTGTTTTGTTATGTGCGCTCTAGTCGCGGCTGAAGGGCTCTGTCCCAAACTTCTTTGTATTTATGTGTCGGCAAAGTCCGTATATGTTGAATGTACCCCCGGTATGTTCCGGCGTAGTTTTACCCGTGTCTCGGCAAAACCCGAAAATGTGTAAAACATGGGGGTCGAGTGATTCCCGGTATCCAAAGTGAACCGAGGAAATATTTTAGCAATTTTTCCCATTTTTTCTAAAACGCATTTTATCTATACTAGTAGCTATGGTACGTAGGCTAACGCAAATTTTATTACTAACCTATGTGCCTGGAGGCCGCGGCGAGGGCGCGCGTTTCAAAAGAGGGGGTAATCTGTAGAATATTTTCTTGATTTTACCCTAAATTATTCAAAAGTGGGTGCTAACTTCATGAAAAATCAATCTAAATTTGACTGCTGTGTACGGTCCAACGCCGTACATAGCTAATTCACTTTCGCCTCCATTTTGATTACAACTTCAGTCAGTCTAGATTCAAACTTGGTGACGAACGGTAGTTTTTGGGCGCCACCTCTGTGATTGCAACTTTCTGGCTCAACTTGGACTACGGTTGGGGGATTTTTGGGGTCACACCCATATACTTGATTGGAACCCTTGTAAGGTTTGCTGTTTTGTTTGGGTTTTCTTTTTATATAAATTTAATATGGTGCTTGCCCAAACGTGTTTATCTGTTTAACTCAGATTTTGTAAAAGTGTTTTGGATTTGAAATATTGTTTTGTTTGGAATTAGTTGAATTTCCGTTATTTCTTTGTGAAAGTAAATCCGTGTAAATTAGGGCGTGCCGTTTATCTTAATTTAGGTTAGCGATTAAGTAGGGACTGAATCAGACGTATTACACACTCAACTACCGAACCTCTAATCTTTATTGAATAATAAATTATTTACACACAGAATTTCATAATTCGACAATATGTATGTGCAAA